>JANAVB010024400.1:1673174-1675674 GCA_029216955.1 Iris pallida
TGTCACAAGGGTTCTGGTTAAGGCAAGCTTCAAACAATTAATTAGAGGGTCACAACATTTGGTCTCTGGAGAATAGGTAGTCTCCTAGGTTGGCATTTGGTCAAGGGAAAGATCCTAATCATTCTCAGACTCCAAGGACCAGAAGATCATAATAGTAGGTTTAGGGTCGCAGAGAGGACGAGTAACTTAAGGCAAGGTTCTAGTCACAGGGCTGGCCGATGGTAGCTACACTTGCGTATACAACCATTATGGTCATGGGAATACTAGGTATCTATCTATCAATTACGAGCTTTCGTCTTTCAAATCAGTGAAAGACAAAAACAATAAAGAGTTCGAGAGAGATGTCACTGAACATAATTACGTGATTCAAAGGCGAATGTATGATTCAAGAGGAATTGTCAAAGCAATCGCGAATGAGATCCTAGAGACATCTACATCTCAATCCACGTAAGAAAATTAGATGAAGAGCGAACCAAATGCATTATGGCTGATCAGACCGTAATACAATGATTCTGATTAGACAGTATGTTAGCGGGCGTCCCCAATAAACATGTCTTGAATCAAGCTCGATAAAAGGGTAAGCTTGTAAAACTAAGCTGTAACAGCAGCGTTTGTTAAGATAGTTGAATACAATTACGCGAGATTTTTGAAAGGAGGCATAAGTAGTTCGAGTTTTGTGAGAATCAAAACCTTATCCGGTGTTCTTGCTTACACGGTCATCCTACTATCTTCTTATCCACAAAGCCTTGGTCGACTAATGGGTTATGGGTCTCTAAGTTCTATGTTCTGGGTAAACATATTAGCGTCAATTAATATCCCCGTCAATAGATCACAAGGACCACGAAATGTTAGATCGGGAGACGTGCTACCCAACTTACAAAACTTCCACTAATATTGGCTTCGGATCTTATGGAACACACAGGGCACTGTCCTATCCTCTATAGTATCCTTAACTTGTAATCACGTCTGAAGTCATTTCACCGAGAACTACGCCTCGCCCGTAAAATTGGGCTGTGGTAAACCCTTGGTTTCGTGATTCAGACGTGACATGCTATCCGATACTCTACTTTATATTGACACCAGTGTGACTATGGTCAAAGAGGACCACTAGCCATAGTTTTTAATAACATTCTATAACCTATATTTCTTAAACAAATTCCAACTCTAGGGGTCGTGTCTAGCCAGTGCGTTGCTAGCTGCAGTGAGTCCATAGTCTCCATAATTTAAATAATGGCGACAGTGCGCAGTTGTCCTGCCATTATGAGTTAACTAACCTTCTTTTAACTATATATGTAAAAACTCATGAGCTTCTAGAGGTTCAAGCAAGTCGACTATGTAGTGAGGCATAAATATTTGTCCTATTAGTCATAATCTTTAAAATAAAATATTGCACAGGGAAGAACAACTGAAGACAAAGAACTACAACATTCTGGTATCTCTTTCATGTGTATTCGAACCATGGAAGAAAATTTTTGGATCAGTCTACCTCGAGATTCTCATTTGAACAACCGAATCAGGAATTATAAACTATTCCCTTACGGCAAAATAGGATTTTAAATGGGCAATTCAGATTAAGATATGATGACAATATCTAAAGAGGCAAGAGAATGAATTGAATAATCTATCAAGGTTAGATCATTAATTCTATGAAGCCCTGCCTTACTAAGGGAATAATCTATCCAAATTAGATTACATCGTCATATCAAGAGATAATAATGTACCTATGGGGATCTGACAACTATCAAAATTAATAACTCCTTATCTAAATTCCATGGCCTAGACTACCCATCAGTAAACTTATATAAGGGACTCCTAGTCCTAGTCATTCTCTTAAATTAAATTAATCCCTAAATGTGAATGAGCATTTCCTAGTCGCAGGCTCGCAATAGTACGACTAACTTATGTACTATCGCGAGTTTGTATGACTTGCGAAAACTGACCTGCATGGGCGACCACAAAAACTTGTCACGACCCGCACCCATTTTTTTTTAAACGGATACGAGACGTGTCCAAGCCAGCCTACGCCGCAGTGTCGGCGGTAGAACGCTGTCACGGCCATGAAGATCAAAATCACAAATAATGCTCATTCACAAAATTAATTTAATTTATAAAGATCACAAGTTTTACATTTGCAGAAAATATAAACTTGTACAATTATAGAATGACTCCAACTCAACTATCTAGCTAATCTCTAGGCTCCTGGCTGCAGGTATTCATGTCACTCCCCAAGCTAAGTGGATCCACGGCTAACCTGAAAATGTGGTTTCCAGTCAGGAATGGAATGAGCACAATTCACTGAATGCAATTTCAAATAAAGAAAATGACTATAAGACAAAGGTTAGACGTCAATCATGAGTTTGAAAATAAACAGAAAATACAGAAAACCAATAGTAAATAAATAGACACCAAATACTTTCCCCAACTGTTAGAAGTACCTTTGATATGTGATCGATCTCGGGACAATTATGCGACACGGTCTACACGGTCTAAAGTTACACGA
>JANAVB010024400.1:1680674-1795674 GCA_029216955.1 Iris pallida
AACGTTACCGACGGATATTCCGTCGACCACCTGTCGCTACCTGGAAACAGTTTCAAATCTCTAATTAGCGACGAAAATTTTGTCGAAAAGTAGTCAGACACTGGAAATATCCGTCGCTAAACGGTCGCTAGTCCGTCGCTAAATGAGATTTTTTTAAAAAAATTTGCAGCACTTTCCCTGTTTACAAAAATATGCATAAACCAAACCAATATATAATGCACACCAATTATCCAACAATCACATAGACCAAATATATAATGCACACCAATTATCCAAGAATCACATAGACCAAATATGCACATACGAATTTAATGCACACCAATTATCCAAGAATCATATAGACCAAACCAATTTAATATAAAATAGACATCAATTATCCTGAAGAGTAACCTAATATCCGTCGTTATAATCCGATCATAGCACAAATATTCCAAAATTCCCACAAATATTTCAAATTTTCTTAATTACAATACTTTAAGGAGGAAGAGGAGTTCGATTGCCGGGTGGTGGTAATCCCTGCTGCGACCGACGAATATACTCCTCCACTAGGTACGGCGGTGGTAAGATCGATATTCACAAATAATATATTGTAACATAAGCAAGCTAACTAAAGGAACCATCATGTAATTTGAGTACATTTTCGAAAGCAGATAAAGTACAAAAAATTCGATTTTTTGCCAAGTGTGAGAACGGATGGCTCAGAACACAACCCAAGATTCATTCTAGCATACATTAGTGTGAATCATCTACGTTCTGTACATATGGTGTAGTATATGTTCTTATCATATCTAGTATCTGAAGAATGTAACAAAATTAAGATGAACTCACATAATGTAATACTAAGACATTATCTACTACTATATAAGATATAGTGATAGGTTGTCGTATCATCATTGCCGAGGGATAAGGGTCGAAGGATAGTCAACTTTATCTACGGCTACATAGTTTCTGCCTCGCCAGTCGAATAGCTGCAGGGACTATGTCCTGATCACCATGTCGTACCGTAGATTAATGCAAATGGAGCTGGAGCTGGAGCCAAAATACAGTTCTACTTCACCATGTCGTACCATTTTACTCTCTTACTCTCTCTCTCCTCCCCCCCTCCGGTGCTCTCACTCTCTCCGGCGCTCTCACACTACTAATTCCTATATGTTTTTAAGTGGTTGAACGGATGGCTCAGAACACAACCCAAAATTCATTCTAGCATACATTAGTGTGAATCATCTATGTTCTGTACATATGGTGTAGTATATGTTCTTATCGTATCTAGTATCTGAAGAATGTAACAGAATCAAGATGAACTCACATAATGTAATACTAAGACATCATCTACTACTATATAAGATATAGTGATAGGTTGTCATATAATCATTGTCGAGCGATGAGGGTCGGAGGATAGTCAACTTTATCTACGGCTACATAGTTTCTGCCTCGCCAATCGAAAGGCTGCAGGGACTATGTCCTGATCACCATGTCGTACCATAGTTTCTGTCTCGCCAGTCGAATGGCTGCAGGGACTATATGTCCCGATCACCATATCGTACCATAGTATCTGAAGAATGGTTGTAGGGACTATATGTCCCTAACCTGAACCCTAATCCGAACCCTCCCCCAGCCGCCCTCGCCCCCTGTCCCACCCCCCAGCCACCCCCCACTCACCTCCCAACCACCCGCATCCCCCCCTGCAAGGACTATTGTAGGCTAAGGTATTGGGTTTACCTTATTAGGGTAAGGTATTAGGTTACCTTATTAGGGTAAGGTATTGGGTTACCGATATTGTGAACCTAGGTTGAAAGCATAATAAAGTTGTAAAAGCATAATAAGGTATTGGGTTACCGATCCGAAACTGCCGATACTACAGATATCGCCGATATCATATTTCTGAAACTAGGGTTTGTCATATCGCCGATACTACTCATTGTATTTGTACCCCGCGCTGCCCCGCGCATGCCACCACCGCAGCCCCGGAGTGCGCTGCCCCCCGTCGCCCCCCGCTGCCCCGGAGCGCGCTGTCCCCCGCCGCCCCCCACAGCCCCGTGCCGCCAGCACCCCTCCCACCCCCCGCCGCCCCCAGCCTCGCGCTGCCCCGCGTACGCCACCCCCGCCGCCCCCCGCTGCCCCGAAGTGCGCTGCCCCCCCACCGCCCACGCAGCCCCGCGCGCGCCCGCCGTAGCCCTGTGCTCGCCCGCCGCAGCCCCGCGCTGCCACGCGTGCGCCACCCTCGCAGTCTCCGATGCCCCCACAGCCCACGATGCCCCCGGCAGCCCACGACACCCACGACCACCAAGAGAGAGAGAAAGAGAGATTACCTTTGGGAGAGAGAGAGGAGAGGTTGTCGATCACCGTCGCGGGAGAGAGAGAGAGGAGAGTGAGGTCGCCGACCGCCGCGGGAGAGAAAGAGAGAGAGGAGAGAGAATAAAATTTGGAGGGAATAAAAAGTTCCCCCCATCATTTCAATTTAAGCCTGGGCCCTTTATTTAGCGACGGACCAGCGACGGATAAAAGCCTGGGCCCTTTATTTAGCGACGGACCAGCGACGGGTTTTATCCGTCGCTACGCCGTCGCTCTTTTTGATACTTGTCGACGGAATATCCGTCGCTACGTAGTCAAAGAATTGTCCCGCCATTTCCCTCAATAATTCTCGCCAAATAATCGACTGCATGGCGACGGCTACTTATCCGTCGCTATATCTCCGACGTCTTAGCGACGGATGAGCGATATTTTCTCCCCCTTAAAATAAAATAAAAATTGTATCGTCTTGTCGTCGGTACGTCGTCGGTTATTTGTCGCAAATCCGTCGCTAACGCCGACGGAAATTTTTTGTCGCTAATGTGCCATCGCTAATTTACTGTATTTTGGTAGTGATTGCAAGTCCTAACAATCCTCGAATTTACCATCGCTTCAAACCACAAGTCGAAGCAATCAAAATTGCCATGTCATGATATTCTGAGTTCGATCATTCCCGCTGGACATGAATCACCATGCCACGCTCACGCGGAACGATCGTCCCAAATCCGACGTGACGCATGTGCGAGGCTGGAGTTGTGCTCGCGCAAGACAAGATTATTGTAGTTGTGGTTATCACAGAACCATCAAGTCACTTCTCTTCTTCATTCCCAACATATCTCCAACATAGCATCCTTCAAAATAATAACTTCTAACACGATCAACATTCATCGAATCGGAGTACCCCCGAGTTATCGTACATCGATCTTTGATACGCCTCAATACCATCGATAATGTACATAACCTGACGATCTTTCTTTTGCAACGAATTCCGAGTCATGCAACTTAATTTCCTCAATTCACATTGTCTTGTGCTAACTCTTCATTGAGCAACATCTATTCCAATTCTTTAGTCATTCTTGTATCTCCACTCAACGTTTCCCATGCACGCTATCTTCCGATCGTACTATCTTCGATCTCGTATGAGTATTTCGTCTTAACTCAAGTTTCAATCCATTCGACTAATTTTAAAATCGCTACGTTTCCTCGACCAACACACCCATTTACTTTATTATTTCGAATCTCCATTCAATCGTTTCGTAATTCGTACTACGCATTCTTGATTCGTCCGAACGATATCTCGTTTGAGACTCTCAAAGTTGCAACCAACTAAGCGTTACTCGTTCTAAGGCTTTGCGCGATATCATCGCTTGCCGACGTATTCGTTCTATCCGTAAATCCTTTAGTCTCGCTCGAACAATTTCTATGTCGTCCATACACCACTCAGGGTTCGAGCCACTCGACTAGTCGTCGATACTCGCTCTTATTCTTCTTCGAAGCTATCACATACACCACTCGAGGTCAAGTCACTCTACAAATCCTCAAAAGGTCATTTGATTCCCAATCGATATGTTCAATTGTGCATTCGTCCGTTCCTCAAAGTCTAAGAACCACTTCTCGTGTTCGCTTTCGTCAGCGCAAGGTTATTCAAGCATGTACTGTGTTTGCTAACTCTTAGCATTAGTTTTCTCTCAACTAAAGTCCGTCGTGGTTTGGCATAAAGGCCTTCGCTTATCGATCCCGTTCAACCGAGTACTTGTACGAGCTTTTGAAAATATTAGACTTATTGTATAGAACATCCCAAGGCACAACGAGAGAGAGTATATACTTCTTTGTTACAAAACGAGCTTTCAAAACTGGAAGAATCGAAATGAAGTCCAAGGACGTAAAGCCGTGCTCCGATACCAATCTGTCATGTCCCGCTCCAGCAGGAGCGATCGTCCTCGCTAAGGCGTGATGCCGCACGGGCCTAGGTTGTGCCCGTGCAAGGCTAAGTCCATAAACGACCAATTTGAGCTAGGCCACAGAGTCGCACAGAGTGTTCCCATTTGCAGCGAAAAATAAATGAACACAAATTAAAGCAAATTCGAACTCTTTATTGACATTCAAGAAGTTTACAAGCGGCGCTAGGCCGAGATTATAAATCGCTCAAGCTCTCTCTCTCTCTCTCTCTCTGAAACATAAAAGACGTGCCAAGTGGCTTACAAGATGGAATGATTCATGGCGATGTTCCGATACATTATGTCCTGTATATGGTGCTTCAACTCCTTGTAACGCCCCAAGGCTCCAGAGTTAGCTCCGCATCTTAGCACGTTCGTGATGGAACCGGGGATTCCCAGGACCCTTCCTTTGGTATGCGTATTGATCGATAGAAAGTTAAACAGATCTAATATGTGTTCTAACCCTTCATAGGCGGAAACTAGGGTTCACGAATTATAACTGCGGAGGAAAGGAGACAAGTAATTCCTGGCAATCTCGAACGGACGACCCCAAGATCTTCTGTACGTATTCCTTCCTCGAGTTGGACGTCGTGTGGGTGACGATCTCCCAACCTTTTTTTCTCCTTGGCAGCCCTCTCTTTCTCTCCTTAGGTGAATCACGAATTTAGAGAAAATTTCAGATTTCTGATCAGTAATCTGGCGGCCAGAGAATAGAGGATATATATAGGCTACGGCAGGGACCATGAGGAGAAATTAGGGTTAGGTCTCCTAACGGATCTGGATATCCCGTGTTCAGCCCGAACACACAATCCATGCCCATTAACAATAGTTCGGTCCACTAATAAGCTATTGTTGCACTACCTCTCTAATCCCAAATTATGTTTGTGGGCTCCTTTTATTATATGCTCGTTTGACTCTCCATGTTAAGATATCGTATGTCCGTCGATCAAATTAAGTTACTGATAACTATATTGATTCGACATCTTTTATCCTTAAGTAGTACCGCTCAACTTTATTTGTCATGTCGGATATAATCCACCTGTAGGGTTTACATGACAATCCTTATGAGCTCCTTAAGAGGACATCATCAACCTGATGTATCGGGACATGGATTCCATTTATAATCAACAGCCCATCATACATACAATGTTATTACCCAATTCATAGAGGTTGTTGATCCATAATGAATCTCACTCTTTTATGAGTCAAAGTAATGCACACTGCATATACATGTCCGTTATTATATCCGGATTAAGAGTACAAGCATCTATAATAACAGAGGTGTTTGTTCTCTTATGTAGTCAGTACAAAGAGAACAACCTCAAGTAGTCCTGTTCAATACACACAAAGTGTACTAGTGTAAACCTATAGTCAAGATAGACTAATACCAGATTACACTACAACCTTTCTAATAGATTGTCCAAGTCCATCTAGGTTGTGAACTATTTATATACTCTATAGAAAACTGATAATATGATCTTCTGTGTGACACCACGCACCATATTATCTACAATATAGAATATCAGACATTTACATTCACACTTGCAACAAATACAATATGCAAACATTTGCCCATATGATTCTCATTCAAAATTTAAGGAAATAAGGTTACTACAAAAGTGATGCTTTTAGTATATAATCCTAACAATCTCCCACTTATACTCAAAGCATTGCTTTTCAGTATATTGTTACAAATCTCCCACTTATACTTAAAGCCATGCTGCTACATATCTGACTCTCATTCCCTCAATATGACTGTCAAAAGCCTTAGCTGGTAAGCTCTTTGTAAAGGGATCAGCTACGTTGTCGGCTGATGTCATCTTGATCACAGCAACTTTTTCTTTCTTTACGGAATCTCGTATCAGGTGGTACTTGCGCTCAATGTGTTTGCCTGTCTTATGGGCTCGTGGTTCCTTTGAGTTTGCAACTGCACCACTATTATCACAATAAAGTGTAATAGACTTAGGCAAACTAGGTACCACATCCAAGTCCAACAGAAAGTTTCTGAGCCAAACCGCTTCTTTGGCTGCCTCAGAGGCTGCCACATACTCGGCTTCCATGGTGGAATCAGCAATACATTTTTGCTTGATACTCCTCCACACAATGGCTCCACCTCCCAATGTAAACACATAACCTGAGGTAGATTTCCTGGAATCCCTATCTGACTGAAAATCTGAGTCTGTATACCCCAAGGGAACTAAACTATCTGCCTGGTAAACTAGCATATACTCTTTAGTCCTTTTCAGGTACTTCAAAATATGCTTTACGGCAGTCCAGTGCTCTTGTCCTGGGTTAGACTGATATCTGCTGACCATGCCTACGGCAAAGCAGATGTCTGGTCTCGTACATAGCATTGCATACATTAAGCTTCCTACTGCTGAAGCATAAGGAACTGCCTTCATGTTCTCTATCTCTTTAGGTGTCCTCGGATACTGCTCCTTTGATAGAGCAATTCTATGTCTAAAAGGTAAGAAACCTTTCTTAGAATTTTGCATACTAAAATGAGTTAGTACAGTATCGATATAGGAAGCTTGGGATAAGCCCAACATCCTTTTCTTGCGATCTCGTAGAACTTTGATCCCAAGGATGTGACCTACTTCTCCCAAGTCCTTCATATCAAACTGTTTGGATAACAATACCCTTACATCAGATAAAACCTTCAAATTATTTCCAATGAGCAAGATGTCATCCACATAAAGTTCTAGGAACACCACCACATTTTCGTCACACTTTCTGTATACACATGATTCATCCTGACATTGATCAAATCCATAGGATTTTATCACCTGATCAAAACATATGTTCCAAGATCTGGAAGCTTACTTAAGTCCATAAATAGACTTCTTGAGCTTACAAATAAGATGCTCCTGGCCCTTTTCAATGAACCCGTCTGGTTGCTTCATATAGATGTCTTCCTCAAGACTTCCATTAAGGAAAGCTGTCTTGACATCCATTTGCCAAATCTCATAATCGAGATGAGCTGTAATAGATAAGAGAATCTATTCAAACTGTTTGGATAACCATACCCTTACATCAGATAATACCTTCACATTGTTTCCAATGAGCAAGATGTCATCCACATAAAGTACTAGGAACACCACCACGTTTCCGTCACACTTTCTGTATACACATGATTCATTCTGACATTGATCAAATCTATAAGATTTTATCACCTGATCAAAACATATGTTCCAAGATCTGGAAGCTTGCTTAAGTCCATAAATGGACTTCTTGAGCTTACAAACAAGATGCTCCTGGCCCTTTTCAATGAACCCGTCTGGTTGCTTCATATAGATGTCTTCCTCAAGACTTCCATTAAGGAAAGCTGTCTTGACATCCATTTGCCAAATCTCATAATCGAGATGAGCTGCAATAGATAAGAGAATCTATTCAAACTGTTTGGATAACCATACCCTTACATCAGATAATACCTTCACATTGTTTCCAATGAGCAAGATGTCATCCACATAAAGTACTAGGAACACCACCACGTTTCCGTCATACTTTTTGTATACACATGATTCATTCTGACATTGATCAAATCTATAGGATTTTATCACCTGATCAAAACATATGTTCCAAGATCTGGAAGCTTGCTTAAGTCCATAAATGGACTTCTTGAGCTTACAAACAAGATGCTCCTGGTCCTTTTTAATGAATCTGTCTGGTTGCTTCATATAGATGTCTTCCTCAAGACTTCCATTAAGGAAAGCCGTCTTGACATCCATTTGCCAAATCTCATAATCGAGATGAGCTACAATGGATAAGAGAATCCGAATAGACTTAAGCATGGCTACAGGAGAAAAGGTTTCCTTATAATCGATACCCTCTCTTTGAGTAAAACCTTTTGCTACAAGCTGAGCTTTAAAGATTTCAACCTTACCGTCTGATCCTCTTTTTCTCTTATAGACCCACTTGCATCCAATGGCTTTTACACCAACGGGTGGTTCTACAAGCTCCCAGACCTGATTAGAATCCATAGATTCTATTTCAGATATTATTGCTTTTTTCCAAGACTCTGCATCTTTATCTTGGAGTGCTTCATTGTAGGTACAGGGATCATAATCTTGTTCCTCAGGGACGAAGTCTGACGACTCTCCCAAGAACATATATCTATCAGGTTGTATCACAACCCTCCCACTACGACTAGGCACTATCGGTTGTGGTGTAACATTTGTGACACGTTGTGCAGTTATTTATGGTTCATCCTCTTGTACTGTTGGTACTGAAGTACTTGGTGTCTCACGTCTCAGTTCTTCTAGAACAACTTTACTTGCGGGTTTATGGTTCATCACATAGTCTTCCTCTAAGAATCGGGCATTGGTGCTAACAATAACATTCTGATCCTTAGGACTATAAAATAAACCTCCTTTTATTCCTCTTGGATAGCCTACAAACAAGCGTACTTCTGTACGAGATTCCAACTTATCTGCTTTCCCATTCAGCACATGTGCTGGACTACCCCAAATGCGAACATGTTTCAGACTAGGCTTACGCCCAATCCACAGCTCTGTGGGAGTAAGAGGTACTGACTTAGAAGGAAACAAGTTCAAAATATAAGCCTGAGTCTCTAAGGCATATCCCCAAAATGAATCTGGCAAATCTGAATAACTCATCATTGATCTAACCATCTCCATAAGAGTTCTATTCCTTCTTTCGGCTACACCATTCTGTTGGGGCATTCTAGGTGCAGTCAATTGGGATGCAATCCCAGCCTCTGATAAATAATCCCTAAACTCTCTAAAGAGGTACTCGCCACCACGATCTGATCGTAATGACTTGATATATTTTCCATGACGTTTCTCCGTTTTAGCCTTGTACTCTTTAAATTTCTCAAAGCACTCAGACTTACGGCGCATCAAATAAATGTATCCATACCTTGAATAATCGTCAATAAATGTGACAAAATATTTAAAGCCATCTTTAGCTTGGATAGTCATGGGTCCACACAAATCATAATGAACCAATTCCAACACATCTTTGGCCCTATACCCCTTTGCCGTAAAAGGCCTTTTGGTCATTTTACCTTTCAAGCAGGATTCACAGACTGGTAGTGCCTCCACTTCCAATGAACTCAAAGGTCCATCTTCAACCAGTCTTTGAATCCTTCTTAGGTTAATATGCCCCAATCGCAAGTGCCAAAGATATGTTTGGTTCATACAAGAAGGTTCTTTTCTTTTATTTAAGTTAGATGACATATTATTCATTTTCATAAGTTGTATTGTGGGCGAAATGGGATTAATGACATACAAATTATCAACCAATGCACCAGAACAGATAAAATGTTTATTCTTTCAAATAACAATATTGTCATTAAAATAAACTGAATATCCATCCTTAACTAACATAGAAACAGAAACTAAATTCCTTCTAAGTGAAGGTGCATAAAGACAATCTCTCAATGTCAAAGACTTATTTCTACCAAAAGATAAAGTAACATCTCCTAATGCAACGACCGATACTTTTGTAGCATCACCCATGAACAAGCATCTCTCTCCATCACTGAGCCGTCTGGTTTCCTGGAACCCCTGCAATATATTACAGACATGATTAGTGGCTCCTGTATCTACACACCAGGTGCCGGTAGATAACACCACTAAACATGTTTCAACTACTAGTAAATGAGATATACCTTCTTTGTTCCCTTGTTTGAGAAGTGGACAATCAGTCTTCCAATGTCCTGACCCTTTGCACTTGAAACATTTGCCTTTCGGCTTTTTCACCGCGCCTTGAGGTCCCATGCCCTTCTTTGCTGAGTTTGCCTGTTACTGAATGTTATTTTTCTTCTTACCGCCTTTTGGCTTAGAAGTAGAAGCCTTTTCAGAAACAAAAACATGACCACTCTGCCTAAAAAGAGATTCAGCATCCTGTAGCTCTTTTGCAAGTTCTGCCAAACTATACAACCTTTTGTTCATGTTGTAATTAAGGCAGAAATTGTCAAAACTTTTAGGCAGAGTCCCAATAATGATATCGACATGGGATTCCCCATCGATTTCAGCTCCAAGGATCTCCATCTCATTCAGATGACCCATCATCTTGAGAACATGATCCCTTACTGGTGTACCCTCAGTCATTTTTGTATTCATCAAACATTTCATAGCAAACTGCCTAGCTGCTCTACTCTGATGTCCGAAGAGTTCCTTGAGGTTATACATCATGTCATAAGCTGTGGCCATGGCCTGATGCTGATGTTGCAGTACATTTGACATAGATGCCAGAATATACGTAATACCGCGCCATCTCATCTGCCTTTTTCCACTTCTTATAAGCCTCTTTGACCTCTTCATCAGAGTTAGCATCAGGCTTAGGTGGGCATTCCTCAACAAGTACATATTTGTACTCCTCAGCAGTCAGAACAATGTCCAAATTACGTTTCCAGTCAATATAATTAGGTCCAGTAAGTTTATTTTCTTTAAGAATCACCATAAGTGGACTAAAAGAACCCATTTTTGAAATCCTGAGAATCACATAAATAAAATTATGTAGGACAATTTTTTTTTGAATTAACTAAATATTGATTCCCTCAAAACAATAATAAGAAATTCACCAACACCTTGAACACCATGAATTTAGCATGCCACGATAGTGTGGACGTATACAAATTCAACTTTGTTCAAGTAGATTTTTCTTATTAATTTTACTATCATGTCAATATAACTTTATGATAAATAAAATTAATATGCTGGTCTTGCTCTGGTCATACAAATAATAGCAGTGACTCCGATGGAGAGGATACCATTATTTGTATCTAAGTGTATACCATTACTTAATACTAAGTCCATTACCTTGTAATGAGTTCCTTCATATGGAGAAGTGAACACATACTAGGTAACTTTCTACAATTATCCCTAAGGAAGTTTGTACTGGTGATACATAATTATACTCATCCGATATAGAGAAAAGTACTAAAGCCAACACGCAAGTATAATTACATCACCTACAAACTAGTAATGGAGACCATAGGATTTATACTAAATAAAAATCCTCTCCCACTTAGTTATTTAACAATGAGGGTTTTTTTTACTAGTTGATATTATGTCCATGTTGTACATTATTAATGTAGGCTTGGTTTTTCATAAAAAAAAACAACCACACAATAATAAACATGCATAATCAGAAAAAGCAAAATGACAAAAATAAGAGAAAATATCCAACTATTATGGTCATCTTTGCTGCTCCGTCCTCAACTATCCGAATCCAAAATCTGGCGTTGCGCAGATCTATTCGGGGTTCGACCTGCCCGTCAGGTCTCGGGGTTCGGGGCAGCGCCCTGATTTTTTTTAAGGTTTTGGCTGTCGATTCCTTCATCGAAAATCATATGTCTGCCTCTGGACTGCTTAAAACCAGCATCTCGTCCGGCGTCAGAAACGGCCACCACCGCCATCACGATTGATAAAAAATAATTAAAATTACATCAATCCTATGCCTCCCGAAGGAGTTCACACATAATCTAGATTAAAAAATTAAAATAATAAGCACGATCAACCCTCGTGATTTTAATTACATCCACAGCAACAACAACATCCACGACATGTCCGTGGTTTAAACAACACAATAAAAAAACATGCATTGGACCATAATAGTTGGATCTAAGATGCCTGCAAAACCGAGTTAGAATAGATATACATCTACCGACTATTATACAACGCAGGTTTTATTGGACAACATGGACGTATCAATCAATACGTAGATCCAAAGTGGCTCTGATACCAATTGATGGAACTGGGATTCCCATGACCCTTCCTTTGGTGTGCGTATTGATCGATAGAAAGTTAAACAGATCTAATACGTGTTCTAACCCTTCATAGACGGAAACTAGGGTTCACGAATTATACCTGCAACGGAAAGGAGACAAGTAATTCCTGGCAATCTCGAGCGGACGACCCCAAGATCTTCTGCACGTATTCCTTCCTCGAGTTGGACGTCGTGTGGGCGACGATCTCCCAACCTTTTCTTCTCCTTGGCAGCCCTTTCTTTCTCTCCTTACGTGAATCACGAATTTAGAGAAAATTTTAGATTTTTGATCAGTAATCTGGCGACCAGAGAATAGAGGATATATATAGGCTACGACAGGGACCATGAGGAGAAATTAGGGTTAGGTCTCCTAACGGATCTGGATATCCCGTGTTCAGTCCGAACACACAATCCAGGCCCATTAACAATAGCTCGGTCCACTAATGAGCTATTGTTGTACTACCTCCCTAATTCCAAATTATGTTTGTGGGCTCCTTTTATTATATTCTCGTTTGACTCCCCATGTTAAGATATCGTATGTCCGTCGATCAAATTAAGTTACTGACAACTATATTGATTCGACATCTTTTATCCTTAAGTAGTACCGCTCAACTTTATTCGTCATATCGGATATAATCCACCTGCAGGTTTTACATAACAATCCTTATGAGCTCCTTAAGAGGACATCATCAACCTGATGTATCGGGACATGGATTCCATTTATAATCAACAGCCCATCATAAATACAATGTTATTACCCAATTCATAGAGGTTGTTGATCCATAATGAATCTCACTCTTTTATGAGTCAAAGTAATGCACACTGCATATACATGTCCGTTATTATATCCGGATTAGGAGTACAAGCATCCATAATAACAGAGGTGTTTGTTCTCTTATGTAGTCAGTAAAAAGAGAACAACCTCAAGTGGTCCTGTTCAATACACACAAAGTGTACTAGTGTAAACCTATAGTCAAGATAGACTAATACCAGATTACACTACAACCTTTCCAATGGATTGTCCAAGTCTATCTAGGTTGTGAACTATTTATATACTCTATAGGAAACTGATAATATGATCTTCTGTGTGACACCACACACCATATTATCTACAATATAGAATATCAGACATTTGCATTAACACTTGCAACAAATACAATATGCAAACATTTGCCCATATGATTCTCATTCAAAATTTAAGGAAATAAGGTTACTACAAAAGTGATGCTTTTAGTATATAACCCTAACAGTTCGAGGGAAGCTCTGCACCCGCTGACGTCTCCTGCTTCCTGCAAACAATCTGTGGGGTTATCAGTACATTGTTATGCACTGGTGGGGAGGCTAGCTTGCCCACAATGCTATCATTACCAAACACGTTCGATTTACTTCTGTGCACCGTCTATCATTCATTGTCTTTCTAATCTTTCTTTAGGGTCAGTTTCATGGCATATTTCATAACCTATCTCGTGTTGCCGAATTCAAGTGCATGGAAATACATGCATGACTTACCCATACTTACCGTCCGGCCTTCCCTGTCCAAAGTAAACCAAGTTAGTCAACAATTCATATAAACTTTCAATGTCGAGTGCGTGTCCCTGCCTCAGGTCCTAGCGCGACGTATGCGTATTTTCTAACTCGATTTTACGAAGTACTCTTTATCCTTTGGTGTGTTACATTTCAAGCATGTTCATAAGGCACTTCATTTAGTTAACTTAGACTACTTTGTTTCAATGCAAGGACTTGCACGTGGATTGCCACCAGCAAAGTCCACTTAATCTATATGCACCGGTCGTTGGCACCACAAGCTATTTTGGACCCTTTCTCCCTTGGTATTTCTCAACTATCATAGGGTGCGGGCTGGACACACCCCGTTAGTCTCTTGAAATACCCCGTACTTACGTCTCCTGGGTGGCCAAGCCCGCACCCAAGCAGCCCGTAAGTCCCTTTGATTCCGTCTAGGCCGGCCACGATCCTCCCTTTGATCATGCCGCGAAATTCCTTATGTCTCCCACCTCCCGTATACGAGGGGATTGTCCACGACCATTTCGTATTGTTTGTCATTTTAACTCAACGGCTGTCTCTGAACCGTAGGCTAATCATTAGCCATAATGCGTTATCGACCAGGTTGGCGTCCGTGCAGCGCGGGTATCGAGCCCCATTGCACGTGCCCGTCGTACCTGTCGCTAACCATTCCTTTCTTTCTTATCTTTTATTCATTCTTTCTTTTCTTTCTTTTTATTTGTCCGTTCGTTCATTGATTCATTCACACATTCATTTATTCATTCGTTGATTCGTTCATTCACTTATTTGTTCATTCTTTCATTCATACATTATGAAACTTCCCGTGCGGGAGTCGCCTTGGCAATCCATCAGTCCCGAAGTCTTTCAATGTTGTTATACTCTACTCAGAACGACTATGTCGATAGTCTTCCATTTCATTGTTGTAAACCATTCATTGTTTCATTGTTGAACGCATAAAGGACTTGAACGTAAGCTTGTGCCTTAGCACGAGCGTGGAGCGCGGTGCGAGAGTTCTCACATTTTCCATGTTCTTTTCTATATTCTATACAAGCATACAAGATAGGATTATTCCCTTAGCTAGGTGCGTTGAGTCATTTATTAGCATGCGCAGTATTATCGCCTAGCGATTCTAGCATTAGTGTCCGTATTGTTATGTGTCTAGGCTAAGCAAAGACGGGTTCATCGGAGCCACCCACCTTAACGATGTTCGCATCTGCCGAGCGATACTCCGAGCACGCCTTTGAAAGTCTAAGTCTGGATTCCTCTTGACGGGCCAAAGTAAGCCTTGCATCGATTCTTCATCAGGTCGATGCCAACTCTTCGGGTCGACGGCTCGTTTGAGTCGTTACACTTGCCGTTTGAATCGACGTTCCGCTAGGACGAAGCGGGTCATTACAGTAAGTGTCTCCGCCAGAGTATGATTATGCATCCCATTCCTTACTTCAACTGTCAACTTTCCATCATTTTTGCATACAAGCACTATCTTGAATAGACAACCACATCTTTTTGTCCCTACCGTCTTCTCCGAGACTTTTCTTTGGGCAAGTTTTTTTTTACGATGAACCCTAAACGTTCTACCTCTTTTACATCCAAGATCTACAGTTTTACGACTGAGCCGGGATCGTAATGACCTTGAAATGACAATGACTATGTTTGATTGCCTTCCAACTTGTCTGTACCATTCTAATGCTTCGTCGTAAGATTCAAAGGCGATATCCGTTGAGAATAAATTTCTCAAATCAATGGAAATAGGAGATGGTATGCCCTACAATAAATTTCCAAATAAAATACCAAATTCAATGACAAAAATAAAGACAATATCTATTTTAGGACTGTCAAAATACTGGCAGTCCTAATAATACAAAGGACTGCCAGAAAATGTGGCAGTCCTGAAGTTGAACTGCTGTACAACAGGGCTGCCACATTTTCTGGCAGTCCTAAGTACTTGAAGGACTGCCAGATTATGTGGCAGTCCTCTTGTACAAAATATCAATTTTAGGACTGACTCTTATTTTGGCAGTCCTACAAGTACATAGGACTACAAGAAAATGTGGCAGTCCTAATGTCGACTTGGTATTTGTTCGGTCGGGGACTTACCGAGAGTTCTTCGGAGGAAATGTTGTGTTCTTCGGAAGGACCAGACTGATCGGTTAATAGATGCGATGCCTCAATTTCTTGCATAATTCCTACATTGTGACAAAATATAAAATTATTTGGGGAGAACCAATTATTTAACGAACTTTGTCATTTAGTTGTCGAAAACGTACCGAATATACTACGAATGTTCCTTGGAGAATATTCTAGGGTTTGGAGACAAGAAAAATTTGCTAGGAATTGGAGAAAGCGGTGTTGAGGAAAGTTGGAGACCACAAGTGGGGACAAGAAGAATATTACTAGGGTTTGGAGAGAGAGAGAGAGAGAGAGAGAGAGAGAGAGAGTTGGGGTTAAGGAAGAAGACAAAAAGAAAAATAAAAAAATTGACTTTTATACCTAAAAATGGAATAGTCCTGAGTAATTTTTCCAATGACAAACTTGTAAATAAATCAAAGTTATGAATGGGATGATCCTGATCAACTTTTGATATGCCCTTATAAATAACCTTAAGGGTCTGCTTGGTAATGGCATTTTCACCGGTTCTGGGATAATTTTGAACCGAGTGTTTATGAAAATATTTGCTTGTTAATTTTTTTGAGGCACTGGTTTTGGTCGGCTCAAAAACCTCCCAAAATCGGTGTAGTGTAATTTTGGGTGACTTTATAAACACCCTAAATCGATGGGTTTTGAGAGGTTTTATTATTTTATTTCATTTATATCCTCACCAAAATATATAATTATAACTACTAATATCCTTCCTTATTTAATTTTATTCGTGTAAAAAAATTTCAAAACTGTTCGTTAGTGGATTACCAAGCATGTATTGGACTGCTTTAAAAGCCGCTACTTAAAAACCACCCAAAATCGGACCATAGTAACTGCTCTTAAGTACTCTAAAACACTTCATAACCATTATTCCTACAATGGCCAAGCAGACCCTTAAAAAAAAGGAGTTTTTTTTATATCTATTTTACTATATAATAGGAAAACTTGGATGGTGAAAATTTTGAATTCCGAAAATATCCTTGCATGTCTATACTAATTAAAAATTGTTCATTAATTTTAATAAAATCAACTTAATAATTAGGAAGACTACCATTTGGTCTTCCTAAATTAATTAAAAGAATGTTAAAATACGTGCAAGGCACGTGCACATATGCTAGTAAATTATAAAGCTGAATTAGTTTGTTAAAAGATTTATTCGGTTAGATTTTCACATAAAACTCGAGTTTCAATATTGCAAGAGAAGGAGAACGAAAGGGTGAAGGAAAAGGTTAGGGTTTTTATATTTACTTCTATCGTCGTCTTCTCCTACTTCTTCGATTC
Organism: Iris pallida; assembly: GCA_029216955.1. NCBI lineage: Eukaryota > Viridiplantae > Streptophyta > Magnoliopsida > Asparagales > Iridaceae > Iris > Iris pallida. The sequence continues at coordinate 1,697,576 of JANAVB010024400.1, forward strand.
TGCGAGTTAATCATATTCCATAGAAATTTCAAAACCCTAGATTTGTTGTTTTTATCCTTTTCTGTAGAAGTAGAATGTTGTGTTGATTGCAAAACCCTAACTTCGCTTCTACTTCGTGTGGAACTGAACTCAAGTACTGGTTCATTCAATCCCTCAGTAACTCGCACTGTTCTAAAATTCGGATTTTGTGGGAAAGGAATTAAGCGGAGAATCCATGCCGCCGCTTAATTCGCGGTTGATTGGAGTATGCATGCAATTGCTGATTTTGTGGACATAGGAGTAGATTCCTTGTACACTTCCTTGTTGATGGCTACCGACGCCGAGTGTGACATAACCTTTGATTCAATCTCGAACCGCTCCGTGGGAAAAATGTTCGACCTTTGGCCTGAATCTTGCAATGACCTTTACGTGTCGTATCCGATTATACGTAGGACAGGGTTACACAGTGTCGAAGCAGCTCGAGCAATTGTTTTGGTCGTCGCACCCTGTGCTGAAATTCCAATAGTACAGGTCTGCCGGCCGTCACTACATGATGTTTCCCTATTAGTCAGTGGTCGCCATGGATTTTGATACTATTGTTGACTTGGATGACAATTCAGTTGGGGCATTCTGGTCTAAGAGATAAACCTTGTTGGTCATGCGTCCAACTTAGACATCAATCCGTTGCTTCCCCCACAAATGCACGGATCTCGAATGGTTGGTCGGATGAAAGAGACATACGGCATGTACCCATCCCATTACTGCAGGTACTTGTGCCTTGCATCTTGAGCCGTCTCATTCTTAACTGCTATCTGTATAAATAAGTTTACAGAGGTTTATCTTTTTTCCTTTTTATTTGAAGGAGATATTAATGAGACATTTCACACCTCATATCCTTCCAAATCCGAGGCTAATTTGCAACTAAATATCCTAAACTTTTCTTGATTCGGAAGTTGCTATCTTAAACTATTAAAATTAGCAACTTGGTACCCTAAAGTGTATTAAAATTAGCAACTTGAGACATTCAACTTTCACTAATTTGCATCTTGCTACCCTATGCTGGTTAAGTAGGGTACCATTTAGAAATATGAAAATATGAAGGATACCATTGTTAACGGCATAGGGATAGCAAGTTGCAAATTTGGAGAAGTCTAACGTATTTAGTTGCTAATTATAATACTTTAGGCTCTCAACTTGCCAAATTTGATACTTTAGGGTAGCAACATGCAGATCAGTGAAATTTCTTGTTATTTGGTTTCGAATTAGCCATTTATATGTCTACAAGCGTTATTGTTCTTACCTTCTTCTACCTTAAAGATCCACTTATCTCTTAAGGGATGAACAACTCTATGTTATGTCGAGGAATTGTTAATATGCGCAATATAACTCACATGAACGGAACCAAGATAAAAAATGAAGAAAATTTGAAAAGTTTGGTGGGTGGGGGTGGGTGGGCGAGGAGGGTCAAAATATGCGCAATATAACTCATGTATATTTTGCGTATCTGTTGGATTCTTTCAATACATACATTTGACAGTGCTTCATGCCATCTTAATTTGTCCTTGATTATTCTTATCCTATGTTTATCATTTTGGTGGCTGCCAGTAAACAACCAGGAAAACTGGTCACCTTTTGACTTTCAGTATGCATTCTATTAAATGCAGCTCCCTGAATGTAATGAAGTTCTTCCATCTTGCAGTATTTGGAATAATTATACTTGATCCATATTGTACTTCGTATCAGTTTTCTAGACAAAGTATATAGTTCTGTAGACTCTACTTTCAATATAAAATGCTTGCTTTTAGTGCTTTGCATCACCTACGGATATTGCTGAATCCTACAAAGTTATACACTAGCTATAGACCATCTTTCATTTTCTTAGCATCTCACTGTATATACTGTAATCTTTTTTATTTGCAGGTTAGGATAGAGAGAAGATCTTGTGTGTAAACTTGCCCTAATTTTTCAGTTGTTCCTTAGATGAACATTCTTTTGGATCATATTTAGTGTTTGACCCTCTAGTCAATATTACATAAACGTGCTCATGGATAGATTTCAAGGACAGCCTTTACCTCCTGGTGTTACTTCCTTTCCAAATACATCTTCAGGGCCCGCACATCAAAATCCACAAATTTCTCCAATAAACAGTCATGGAGCTAATTATCCTGGAAACCATTTCTCTGTAAACCCATCCAATGCATCCTTACCTCCTGCACCAAATTTCAATCCTCATTTCCTACCAACTGATCAATTTGTTTCTCCACCTGGTGGAATTCCTGCCACATTTCCTCAATATGTACCTGGACAACAATTTGCAACCTACCTAAACAATAATATTTGTCAGACTAGCCATGCTGGTATTGGCTATCCTCTTTCTGGAATAAATGGAACCCAGTTCCCTCAGACGGTTTCTCAGGGTATTAGAGCCCCCATCATTTCTCCGCCAAACAACTCTAATCTCTCTCACCAAAACCTAGGCGAGTCGAATAAACAAATGGCTGGTGCAGATTTTGCTGTTCACGCAGTAAAACAGGATCCTTCTGAGTCATCAATTACATCTCAAGGGGAGAAGGCAAGTCCAGCCAAACAGGACGGAGATATCATGGATCAGCAGTCAGCAAAACAATCCGTTAAGCAAGAAGAGACTACAATTGGTAATACAAGGTCAATTATGTTGCCTGATCCACATATTTCCCATCATTAATAGTTTACTTGTTGCAGATATTAACTACTCAAGGTTGTCCCGTGAAGAGGCCAATGATATTGAATCAGCTGCTCAGGGTGTTGTATTGCGTGAGCAAGTATGCTTGTTCTAAATTTAATTTGATCTGGACTGAGGCATGCTTCTCCTCTTTGTAATCATGGATAATCTTTGTTTATGATCAGGAAATTGCCACACAACAAATCATACAAAATCAAAGGTTAGTCACACACACATGCTTCCTAATGGTCAAGCCTAAAGTACTCCACCGGTAGTGATTGTATTCCTTTTTCTGAACCATGGACAAGCTAGAACTGCGACTGGGCCTGTAGAGGATGATAAAGATATTCTTTCTGTCCGTTATGATCCCAATGCACTAAAGGTGAGTGTTCTGCGTATGCTTTCCTGTTTCATCTTTTTATATCTGTTGCCTGTGTTGGGGTATGACCGATGCTTATCTTAGTGGAGGTTTTGGGAAAATTTTCACGCTGTGTTTTGCCCCTCACAATTATGTTAGGAGCATCTTCTGAAGATGACAACTTTTCATCGTGCTGGGATGGCCGATAAGCGTGGGAAGTTGATCCATCAAGAGAATGGTTAGTTCCTATTTGCCAGTTGCCCCATTATGTTTCTATGGAAATGTTAAAAGATTATATGACTTTCAATTTTATACGTTGTATATAGTTTTTCCCGGTGAAGATTAGATGAGCACCGTCTTAATGTGAACTTCCAATAATGGACATAGTACACTGCTACATTGATGTTTTAATAATGCAAAATTGTTTTGATTGTGGAAACCACATAGAAGTTTGAAATGACTTCTAGGTGTTGTGCGATTAAGTTTCCGGTTACTTTGAAAATTCTTTTGGTAATGAAACATTGTTTAGTAGTTCTTTAAGCATAGAGTATATTGAAATGATGGACCTTTGTATTTGTTTAGTTTGTTTTGGCCTTGATGAAAATAATCCGGTCTGGTGCTTCTTTAGGATGTTATAACGACCTATTTGCTGACTGTTCTGATAACTCCCTACCTTTAATGTCAGGAAATGTAGAAATTGGTAATGGCTATGGTGTACCAGGCGGCGGTGCTTATCATGCTAGGCCCTCCAGTGATCAATCCAGTAAGACTGATTTCCTTCACATCCGTTCTTAGGATATCTTTCAACCTCTCAGTAACTAACATTGTTCTGTCTCAGAAAAGCCTAAAGATGAAGCTATTGAAGCGAACCCCATTTTTGAAAAGGGGTCAGAAACGAAGGTTGACCAAAAGGAGTTACCTGAGTATCTGAAGCAGAGGTTAAAAGCAAGAGGAATCCTTAAAGACAATCAGTCAAATGTTACTCATTTAAAAACTGATGATGCAAGTGCTTTCTGATTTTGTATTATTTTCAAGCGTTCTTTTATTTTTCTTCATTCTTTTGGTATTAACCTCAGGCTTTCTTATGTGCAAACATTTGGAAGTTTTTCATTATATCCTGATCTGAAGATTTTCCTATCTGCTCTATGTTGTTGTTTGAATTGACTAATTCATTTGTAATTGAACTCCAGAAATCAGAAGCCAAACTCGATCAAATCTGCAAATCCAACCAGCTTCCTCCTGATTGGGTCAGTATGTTTATATTAATATTATGCGCTCATCAGCTGCCACTAGACAAAACTGTTGAGCAAGCCAATAACTTACAATAATCTACCTGCTATGTTCATTAATATATGATCTTATGAATCACCTAGAAATTCTATGAATTTCTTTATTTTTTTCTGTTCAAAGTTCATGTATTATCTTGTCTAACTATTAGATCTGTTAATATTCAAAATTGATTCTTTTATGAAGTCGCATCCCCAAGTTAACATTTTTCGACTTTTCATATAGTATAAAATTTGAAACACTAAGGCATGATTCATTTGCACTATATTTTCTTAACATACGTTCGACATATGGGCACGCATATGTGTTTCCAAGATAGTGCTGCCCACTCATGATCACATATTTCGCAAAATTCGAGAGGAATGAGGTCTATTTAAGGGTGGGAGGATTCTTTTAAGTAGGAATTACGAGAATGATAGGATTCTGATGGAGAAATGTTGGCGTCAAACTGAGGATATAGATACTATGTGAGGCATATTGTCTAACTGTGAAATTAGCCTTACCTGAAAAGGAGTAGGCTAAGGTATATGTGGAAGAACATTGGAGATTTGAGCTATATTAACTTAAAGATTGCTATGGTGGACTAGGGATATACTTCTACATCAAACTCATTCTCTGGATCTAGTACATACCTTCTAGTTTTAGGGTTATTAGAGCATTAACTAATTACTGGTCTTTCATATTCTTGTATGATTTTCTTATTAATTGATATAGTTTCATCATGTTGCATTGTGCTTTCATCTAGCTTTCTTTAGGAGTTATCTTAGGACAACAGCTGCTGTTATATTCGTTCAAGGTGACCTGTAGTTGCATTGTTTCATATCTTCTCAGTCTTGCAATCCTAGATGCACTATAGTTGTGTCCTTAGGATATTTGAGTTGCTTAAGGTTCTTTGGGTCAGCAATGTCTGTCTAAGAGCCTTTCTCCTTGGTGGGTCAATATCATTCCTCAATGTCAATACGTGAACCCAAGGAGCTCTCCTGATGACACTTCGAAGGTGAATTTGATTTCGTTTTTGAATTTTATTTTCAGAGCCTTATGAAGATGTTTCTTAGAATGTGGATATCATCCTTGTTTGTTTGTTTTTCTGACCAGTGACAACCAAATCATCTACCTAACACTCATTGACCTTAGTAGTTGTCACGTCCCAGAACCAGAATACTGGAGAGCGGGGGCAGACACAGCCAGCTACGTATATTGAAATGGGAACCACCTCGATATACGGTCACGGCTGTCTAGATATATGAGGGTTTACTACAAGCCAACAGTCTCTTATGGTCATGAACAAGCCTAATGTCTCAATCACAAGCAAGTAAGTCAGGTCGCAAGATGTATGATCATTAAATATACAATAATAAGGCGTCCCAAATATCACATATTCAGCTGATCATGAAGCTAGTCATTACAAAATGTTAGGACTAGCAAGAGTTAAGTCATACATGATCAACCCTAGGATTTGTTAATCATGTTTACAGTCCGTAGGCAGACAGTAAGTAAAGTGCATCGAGCTAACAGGTGCTCGTCGGCTAAACGCCTCAAAAGAATATTTTTACAATAGAGTGAGCGAAACAAAATAGAAAACCCACTCGTAGCCCGGGTTCCTTCTAGTCGCCACCATCGGGCTGGAAGCTTGGTAGATCCTCGGGAGCTGCTCCGAAATCTGGCCACACAAAACCAGCTGGGTCAACCCCAGAAAGAGCAAGTGCCACAAGGGGGCCACGAAATAAGAACAAAAGCCAGCAATTAGCACAAGAAAAATCTAATATTAAAACTAGAATTTATGAAAACATGTCAGGATGATATACGACGAGATAACCATGGAATTATTCCGATAGCCAGGTTACAACCCGTAAACCAAACAAGGACCGGGGTTGTAACCCTTCGTCTGAACAGAACTTGGTTTTCCACCATTTATCGGCAAGATAATAATGTGAGAAATCAAGACAGGGAGCAATCTTGTACTGGATCAAGACATGGCTAAACTGGCTATAATTCATTCAATCAATCACGGCCAAGCAGATACTACGGCTTACTACTTTAACTAACTAGGGTTATCACAGGCCTAATTACTAACAAGATGCAGTGAGATTGTTCCACAGCCACAAGCCCTGCAGACCATCCAGGTTACCCAGGTCGAAAATTAGGGGTTGAATCCAGGTGGGTACATCGCCCAGAAGACAAATGTACCCTTAGGTGACTTAGAGGGTGCAACACGCGACGGTGTGCTGGAAATGTGCCCTACTCGACGACAGGCTACAGATCCCAAGAGCGTCCAGGTAACGGGATTGCCTGTAGCTGTGTTATCTCTTCATGACTACTGTGTTATTCTAGTTATTAACCTTAATCCATTTTAGTAGGTACTCCTGACCGTGGTACTCAGGAGTCCCATCCTAGACATGATGCAAGACAGGACAAGTGAATTTAACAAGCAAGCAAGAAGAACTACCCACGGTGTCAAGGCAGGTCAAGTTAAGTTAGCCGTCGCAACAGCATTAAGTTAAATCATGTTAGGGTACTTGTCAGGAGTGCGCCACGACGGGCCACTATCATGTCAGGTTGGTCATGTCAGGAGTGTACCACTACGGGTCACTGTCGTATTATGCTAGTTCCTTGTCATACTATGCCATGTACAATAGTCATTCCAAACATATTAAGTAAAATCAAGTTTATGACAAAAGGCGTAAGGATATAAAATGGGCGTAAAATATCTAATAAAATATAAATATACAGGGCTATAGAAGAGCCAAGCTTAAAGAAATAAGACCAAAACTCCAAGAGCCAATGGGTTAAGCAAGGGGTTCAGGGTGCAGCGTATGCACAAGACACGCACGCAGGAGAGCTGCATACGTGAAAAGTCACGCACGCAGGAGAGCTGCGTACGTGAAAAGTCACGCACGCATGAGAGGAAAAGTCACGCACGCAAGAGAGCTGCATACGTGAAAAGTCACGCACGCAGGAGAGGAAAAGTCACGCACGCAAGAGAGCAGCGTACGCGAAAAGTCACGCACGCAAGAGAGCAGCGTACGCGAAAAGTCACGCACGTCAGAGAGCTGCGTACGCGAAAAGTCACGCACGCAAGAGAGCAGCGTACGCGAAAAGTCACGCACGCTAGAGAGCTGCGTACGTGAAAAGTCACGCACGCCAGAGAGCTGCGTACGTGCAAAAGCACGCAAGCAGAGAGCTGCGTACGCGTAAAAACACGCACGCAGGGTCTGGGTCTTCTCCATGGCTGAGAAGAAGCTCCAATGGCTCCAAAACTTCAAGGCATCACAACTTGGCCATCCGAACTCCAAATCCAGATTTTCAAAGTTCTAACCAGGGTGGAATTGAACTCTCTTCCACAAGGAAACCTCAAAACCCATAGAAATCCAACTTAAATAGATCAAAACCATGCAAAACCGAAAATAGGGAAAACCTAGATCTAGAGCAATGGAGACTCCAAATCACAAAATGCAAAGTTCTAAAGTTAATCACCATGTCCTAAACTAGCAAATGGACAAATAAAAGAGGGTTCTCATGTGGTGGCAAGGTGCACTTGCCTATGGGTGGGTGTTGTGTAGAGGAAGGAGAAGAGAGTGGTGTAGAGGAAGGAGAAGAAAAAAATTAATGGAGGTTTATGAGGAGAGAAAAAGTTGGTGGAGTTTTAAAGAGGGTGGGATGTGGTGTGTTGAGGGTGGAGTATAGGCTAAGGTGTTCCAATACATTAAACCAAACCAAACCAATTAAAACCGAGCCATGACAAAACCCAAAATACGAGAAATACCGAAATTCTACAAGTTGAGAAAAATAAAAATACATGCCAAAATCCAGATACGAGTATAAATACGAAATACGGAAAATACGGGAAATGAGGGTGACAACTCTACCCACCTTAAAAGAATTCCGTCCTCGGATTTAATCAAGGAGCTAGAGATTGTCACGACAAGCTACATTAAGCACAGGCAAGTTATACTAAGCAGTTCAATCATACAATCATACAATGCAAGCAATGAAGGGAAAACGTAAGGCATAAGAAAGACATTATACCTCACGAGTCAAACAGGTAGGGATATTGCGATCGGATGTCGTTCTCACGCTCCCATGTTGACTCACCTAGAGAGTGATGACCCCAAGCAACACGGACTAATTTAATAGTCTTGTTCTTGAGTATCTTCTCCCTCCGGTCCAATATAGACACGGGCCTTTCCTCATACGAAAGGTTGGTACCAACAACCAATTCCGAATGGTCTAGGATGTGGCTCGGGTCCGGAATATACTGCCGTAATTGGGACACATGGAATACATCATGCACCTCACTTAGCGACGGCGGAAGAGCGAGACGATAGGATACATCTCCTACTCGCTCTAGAATATCGAACGGCCCTATATACCTAGGACTAAGCTTTCCCCGCACGCCGAAGCGAATGACGCCACGGTTAAGCGAGATCCTAAGGAATACATGGTCGCCGACAGCAAATTCTAAGGGACGCCGATGAGCATCGGCCCAGTGGCGCTGACGGTCCTGGGCAACTCGGAGGTGATCTCTGACCTTCCTGACCACTTCAACCGTCTGGAAAATTAATTCGGGCCCGAGCATCTGCCTCTCCCCGACATCGTTCCATGCTAGCGGGGATCTACACTTCCTGCCATAAAGAGCCTCGAAGGGTGCCATCTGGATACTGGCCTGATAACTGTTGTTGTACGAGAATTCCACCAGGTGCAGATGATTCTCCCATGAACCACCGAAGTCAAGGGTACATGATCTCAACATATCTTCAAGGGTCTGGATTGTGCGCTCTGATTGACCATCCGTCTGCGGGTGATAAGCCGAGCTGAATTGAAGGCGAGTCCCCAAGCTCTTCTGCAAGCTGCGCCAAAAGTGTGATGTGAATCTTGAATCCCTGTCCGAGGTGATGCTGACTGGCACACCGTGAAGCCTGACGATCTGCCTGAGATACATCTCTGCTAACTGCGCCGTCGACTGCCCAACTCTGAATGGGAGAAAGTGTGCCACCTTGGTAAGCCTGTCCACAATTACCCAAATAGCATCTCTGTCGGCCGGAGATCTGGGCAATCCGGTCACGAAATCCATGGTTATATGTTCCCATTTCCATTCTGGGATCGGTAAGGGTTGAAGAAGTCCAGCAGGCCTCTGATGTTCAGCTTTAACCTGTTGGCAAACCAAACACCGAGAGACAAACCGAGCTATCTCCCTCTTTATGCCATTCCACCAGAAATGCTGACGAATATCACGGTACATCTTCGTACCACCTGGGTGAATAGAATATTGTGAACTGTGGACTTCTGCCATAACTTCCTGTCTGATATCTCCACTGGGTACACAAAGACGAGTGCCGTGCCGAAGTGTACCATCTTCATGGATACATAGCTCTGGCCTTCTTCCTGCTTCACACTCTGCTCTGAGTCGCTGGATCTTGGAATCTGTTGACTGCGCCACCCGGATTCTCTCAACTATGCTGGACTGAACCTGTAGGCTGGCCATCAATGCCACGCTGGTTGGAAGAACCACTTCAATTCCCATCTTCTGAAGATCTGCCAATAATTCTGGTTGCGCCGTCAAGAAATAAACTCCGGCTCTCCTGCTCAATGCATCTGCTACAACGTTGGCCTTCCCGGGATGATACTGCAAATCCACATCATAGTCCACTAGTAGCTCGAGCCATCTTCTCTGCCGCATATTAAGGTCCTTCTGGGTGAAAACATACTTCAGGCTCTTATGATCAGTAAAGATCTCCACTCTATCTCCGTACAAGTAGTGTCTCCACAACTTCAAAGCAAACACTACCGCCGCCAATTCCAAGTCGTGGGTCGGGTAATTCTTCTCATGATCACGTAGTTGACGTGACGCATAAGATATTACCTTCCCATGCTGCATCAAGACACCCCAATCCTCTGCCTGAAGCGTCGCAATAAACTGTGAATCCTCCGGTCCCATCTGGAAGGGTGAGAATGGGAGCCGTTATCAAACCTCGCTTCAACTTTTCAAATGATTCCTGACACTCTGCTGTCCAAACAAACGGCACATCCTTGCGGGTCAACTGGGTCATCGGCGCTGAGATCCTTGCGAAATCTGAAACGAACCGCCGATAGTAGCCGGCCAATCCAAGGAAGCTGCGAACCTCTGCCACTGAGCTGGGTACCGGCCAGGACTCGATAGCCACAATCTTCTGGGGATCCACTTCCACTCCTCCTCGGGTAATGATGTGACCCAAGTATGATATGCGATCGAGCCAGAACTCGCACTTACTGAACTTGGCGTACAACTGATGCTCCCTAAGCGTCTGGAGGACGACTCTGAGATGCTGCTCATGCTCTGCTTCACTCTTGCTGTAGACCAGGATGTCATCTAGGAACACGATCACAAATTGATCCAAGTAAGACATGAAAATGCGATTCATGAGGTCCATGAATACGGTCGGCGCATTGGTCGCTCCAAAGGGCATAACAAGGAACTCCCAATGTCCATACCTCGATCTGAATGCTGTCTTCGGGATGTCCTGCTCTCTGACTCTGATCTGGTGGTATCCCGACCGCAAGTCGATCTTCGAGAACACTGAAGCCCCTCTGAGCTGATCAAACAAGTCATCTATCCTCGGAAGAGGGTATCTGTTCTTGATTGTCACCGAATTCAAGGTACGATAATCAACACATAGCCTGGACGTACCATCCTTCTTTTTCACAAGAAGCATCGGGGCTCCTCAAGGCGATCCACTTGCACGGATGAATCCCTTGGTCCTGAGTTCTTCAATCATCTTATATAAAATCTCCAACTCTGAAGGCGCCATCCTATAGACTCGCTCTGATACTGGTGCTGTCCCGGGAATCAAGTCTATAATGAACTCAATCTCCCGTTCCGGCGGCATCCCTGGAAGCTCCTCTGGAAAGACATCTGGAAACTCTTCAACTATCCGGGGTAACTGCACTGCTGCTACTGCCATCCGCAATGCTGGGGAAGATGGCTCCACTGCGCCTCTGGAAAACGAAAACTCTGGCTCGCCGGGGATACTAAAGACAACTCTGCCAATATGGCAGTCTATCCTAGCATACTGGTTCCTCAACCAATCCATGCCTAGGACTACATCATAGTCCGCCATAGGAAACTCTATGAATCTAGCGGGGAACTCCCTACCGCTAACTACGATCCGACACGAGGAAAACACTCGATCTACTCCCACAAGGCCATTACCAGTAAGTATATTGAGTCTCACTGATAATGACTCGAGCTCCAATCCTATTCGTGTCGCGAATCGTGCAGACATAAATAAATGCGATGCACCAGAATCAAATAATACAGACGCTGGAGAGGAGTTGACGAGAATAGTACCTGCCACAACCTCACCTGGTGCAACTTCTTCTTCCATAGCCATCATCATGGCCTGACCTTGTCCTCTGGCTGCTGGTCCCCTCTGTTGGAAACCTCTCTGCCTACTCTGGGTCTGAGCTTGGGCTTGTGCATACTGCTGGGGGTGCTGTTGCTGGAATGCCTGAGACTGAGGCGGCAAGGGCCTCGAAGACTGATACTGCTGCTGCTGAACTGGTGCTGGGGCCGGTCCTCTCACCGAAGAGCTAGAAGGGTTGGATGCTGATGAACCACCCCTATTCGGGCAAGCCCCTATCCTATGATCTGCTGCTCCACAAGCCAGGCACAATCCCTGCGCCCTGCGACAATCCGCCACTACATGGCCTGGCTTCCCGCAATGAGAACATCCCATCGCGGAAGTCTGCTTCTGCTTCTGCTGCTGCGGGTACGTCGGGGTCGAATGCCGAACCGACGTTACTGAGGCCGTCCGCCTCGGAGTTCCAATGGTCAACCCCCTAACTGTCGGGGCTGGAGCTGATGATTGGTGCATCTGACTGTGGGACCGCTTCCTACCTCCGGTCCTATCCACGATCCTCTGGGAGGTGTACTCATGCCTCCTAGCTGCTCTCAAGACTGCATCGAACGTCTGGTGCTCGAACTGCTCAACCGCCAACAAGATCTCCAAATGCAGTCTCTGCTGGAACCGCTGGGCCCTATCAAACTCGGTCGCCACCAAGGTGGGGGCAAACCTACTGAGTCTAGAAAACTCCGATGCATAACTGTCGACTGTTCTGCCTCCTTGCTTCAAGTTGGTAAATCTGGTCTGCAGGTCGTACCGAGCCACAGCATCGAAATACTTCGTCTGGAACCTCTCTCTAAACACGGCCCAAGCAATGGGTGCCACTAATCCCATGGCTTGCGTCGCCCACCAACTGCGAGCCAAGTCCAACAATTGCAGGCGTACCACCGCCACCTTCTCATTCTCGGGTGTCCTAGCTGCTTCCAGAATCACCTCGATATCCTGAAGCCATGCATCCGCGGCAATCGCATCCTCGTTGCCGTCGAAGAAGGGAGGGTTCAATCGCTTGAAGCTGTTGGCCGCCTGGTTCCCTGGATGTTCGCCTCGGGTCAAAGCATCTTGAACTGTCTGGTGCAGGACGTCGCTTCGACGATCCTGGGAAGCTATCAAGGTTCTGATGAGGCCTACTAAGGTGCCATCATCTGGCTCTGCGGGCTGGACGGGCCGAACTGGTGACTCTCCTCCAGTAGGTATCACTCTGGAGGCGACTCCAGAATGCTGGGCTTGATCTCCAGGTTGCTGCTGGTCCACGGGAGGTGCTCCTCCTTGCTGATCGGCAGGGTCAGGTACAGTGCCGCTGAAGAAGACGACACAGGGAAATAATAAGGAAGGACCAGGACAGATCAACGATACAAGCATGTAATCAGGGCAAGAATTTTAGGGATTTGAAAATACGGGCGGAGATCAAGGGCGAATACTGATTGAGACATCTATTCGGTAAACCCTCACATTTCTTGATTGACAAGACCTGCATGGGCCACCACTTAAACCGTGTCACGCCCCAGAACCAGAATACTGGAGAGCGGGGGCAGACACAGCCAGCTACGTATATTGAAATGGGAACCACCTCGATATACGGTCACGGCTGTCTAGATATATGAGGGTTTACTACAAGCCAACAGTCTCTTATGGTCATGAACAAGCCTAATGTCTCAATCACAAGCAAGTAAGTCAGGTCGCAATATGTATGATCATTAAATATACAATAATAAGGCGTCCCAAATATCACAGTAGTGCTTCGGTATTTTAATTCTAAATGTTGGAAGAACCCTTTTGGAGTTCTGACTGAAGTATGCTTCTGTTTCTTAGTTGTCACTGGATTGTAACTTGATGATCCTTCCGTGAATGAGAATCATAAATATGTAGGCAATATCAGTCGTTGCCTCCATTATTTATATACGAAAACCGTTATTTGGACATGTTTTGTTTAAGTTTCTTATATGGACAAACTCGGATGTGTGTTCTTTCTATTACATGCAAATGACTCTGGCAACTTAGTTATTTTCTCTCTTCATGCTGTAATTAACTTATATGGTCATATTGGTTTCAGCAGCAACTTGTTCCTCAATCTTATTGTCATTTTCCATTCTTCTTGCTCGATCTATTTAACCTTAGGAATTAGGACAGATGGATGATTAGCCTATTGCTATCTTAGCTCTAGACCAGTCTCTTCTTTGTATGTCCAAGTGAAAGTCTGCGAAACTATCAATGAACTGTAGACACAAAGAAGTTTTGCTTCTGGAACAAGGAGCTAGTGTAAATAGATCCTTGCTCATTGGACCGCCAAGTTGATCTCAGCAAGTTCATCTACTTCATAAACTGCATGTAAAGTCTTTGGAGTACCAAGTTGATTTCAGCGATTTCTTCTACTTCAACTTAAACTGCATGTTGAAGTCTTTAGGGCTATTTCTTAACACAATGACTTTCAATTTCTGGCTTTTGATCATAGTTTCATAGACTGATTCAGAAGGGTTTGTACTTTGTATTGCTAAATTCCCCTTCAAGTATCAACAGTTCTGATGGTAATCACTTTCCATGATCAACTTTCTGGTTGAGGTACCAGTCCATTGATATGAACAGTTGTCAGAGTAAAGTTACAATGGCCTGTTCAGAGGTGATTCCACATTGAATTGAAATGTTGAGATTTCTGTTTGACTGTCCCTAATTTTTTTTTTATGACATCATTACCATATTTTCTCTTATTGTATCCTTCTTTCTTGAGTTATTAGAATGTCAATCATTATGGTTAAAGTAAAATCTTTACTTATGAAACTAACATAAGGTTATGGATAGATGGGATGTCTAGGTTGGAACTCATGTACTTATATAGCCTGATTTATATAAGAGGGATTTTGGTATACAAGTTTAACTGGAGTAGCTGGTATCAACCTATTATGTTGTGTGCTATTAAGCAGGGATTTGGTCAGGGCCAAGTTAAAATGCTTCCAGGTTGAATTTGGATTTTGGATATTGCTAATCTGTTCGTATCAATCCGCAACTCCTTACAATTGTATTATTCTAATAGGGATCATAAACACCATATCATTCTTTTTGTATAAGATTTCAGATCAATTAACCATATTACACCATAGTTAAGCATTTTTTCCAAATAAGATATAAAAGAAACTGATGAACTATTTGCCAATCTGTATTTCCGTGTAAGATTTTTCGTTTCTCTTTACTATATTCGAATTTGTAGGAAAAGAATCCTAAGTATTAAAAATTTCTCTTTCTTTCAGGAGTTTAGTTATTTAAAAGAGCTTCTATTTTTATTGCCTTAAACATGTGAGGATATGATATAGCAATCCCGAACAGAGTTCAGATGATCATTGTACCATGTTCATCCTGAAACTTGCCACCTTGTAATCAACCTGTGCAGGTTAAAACAACTATATTAATGTCGATGAATCAGTTTACTACCTAAGAATGAAATGAATATTGTCCTACCTTTTATCTTATTTGTATATTACACCATTACACAAGAGGATAGTGACATTTGTAAGATCTGTCCTAGTCCTAGTCCTAGTCCTAGAAATACAGCGACAAAATAACATTCACTTATTTTGTTAATTTGTTAACTCCATTAGTCACCATCATTGTATGGTTTCATGCAAATTTGTCCTTTACTTGATGTTGTTGAATTTGTTCCGCATGGATATACGTGGATGATATTGATCCCCCATCTAATATGGCTGTGAGTTTGTATTGAAGCTTTTGAATTGAAGAATAGTTTTCTGCTAGTTGTTCATAGCTGATCATATGCTTTTGACTTTCTCATATTACAGGTTGAGGCAAGGGACCCAAATAGTGGTTCTTCGTACTATTATAACACAAAAACTGGACAAACCCAATGGGGACATCCTAGCGAGCTTGCTACTTATCAACAGCCTACGACCTTTTCACCTTTGCCACAGGATTGGCAAGAAGCATTAGATGATTCAACAGGTATGTGGTAAAAGCTCTGAGGATCTACCAAACTGACAATATGTTATTACTTAGAGGAAGCTACAAAACGTGAGAAGTTTTGTGAGAAGTTTTGGTTGATGTATTGGAAAAGGAAAAGACGTCACTGTCGAAGATGGAAAATTAGATCACCTGGATTAGCTACTAACAGAGGGCATGGGCTAAAATGGTCCTTAAGCGAGCTGGACTAAGGTAAAGGGATTCAAGAAGTTGACTTTAAAGATATGAGATGAAGGTTTTGTGTTCTCATGTTTGTGGTGACTTATGTATCATAACATTAGCTACAACAACAACAACAACAACAACAACAACAACAACAACAAAGCCTTTATCCAATTTTTTTGAGGCCATCTGTTTGAATCCTTTACTTCCATTCAGCTCTGTAAGGGCCACATCCTCTATAATACTAACAGAAACAATCCTTCTTTAAAATTTCAATCCTTGTTCGTTTATACATACCTCTAGTCTAGCGGTTCCATTAACTACTATCTTTTCGCTCCTTACAGGAGCATCTATTTTTTTGCATTTCACATGCCCAAACTGCATGAGACGATTTTATATCATCTTGTCCATGTCCTCAATTGCCGCCACCTCTAACTTTATGAATACATCATTTCTTATCCTATCATTTAACGCAGTGCCATTCATCCATCCATCTTAGCATTCCCATTTTTGTTGTACTAATTTTCTGGACATGTTTCTTAATTGCACAACACTCAGTCCATAAAGAATGGCTGCTCTTACTCCCTTCTTAAAGAATTTTTCTTTCAACTTCAAAGGTATCTTGATAACATCAGCTAATGGTATCTTGATAACATCAGCTAATGGTATCTTGATAATATCAGCTACAACTTCAAATGTATCGTAACATTAGCTGATTAGGATAGATAAATGATCTATGGCTATATTGATCACTAATGTATCATAACATTAGCTGATTAGGATAAATAAATGATCTATGGCTATATTGATCACTAGTGTCATCAAGATGTGATTTTATTTTTCTTCCATAATATCAGATATGTTACCATATTTTCCTGTGAAATCATGATGGTATATTGTACTCGAAATGCATTTCACTTTAAACCATGATACCAATTTTTTTAATTACATTTTGTCCTGCACATATCACTAGGATCTCGCTTGTAATTTTAATCTATTGCAATAGGCCAAAGATATTATTACAATACAAAGACAAATATGACACAATGGGAGCGCCCAAATTCAACGAATCAGGATGTTTCACTATATGGTGATCTGATGGCTGCTAGACAAGAGGCTACTGGAACTGGTGATCATGTACCTGTATATGGAAATAAATGCATGGGCTGTGGTGGATGGGGACTTGGCCTGGTTCAGTTATGGGGCTATTGCAATCACTGTACAAGGTATCTTTGGGAATAGTGTTTATGTGGATTACTTAAAAAGCCTTCTATATGGTCATATAATAATACATGTATTTCATGTGGTATTTTGACGTTGAGAAATACTTGCAATACTGCAGTTGCATTATTTTTTCTTTTTTTTACACTGCATATTAAACTACTTAATGGTTTTATAAGTTCTCAATAGTCTTACTCGACTCAATGCAAGTTTCACATTCTTAGCAATGCTAATATAGCATCAAAAAGTCGATAACATAGTTTGTACTAAATACTGACAAGGCAGAATTGGCTGTTTACTTTCTCAGGTTTCAGAAGAAGTGATAAACTGTATTCCTTGTGTATCATATGTCATTATTGATTATCGTGCATGATTTCTGCATACATGTAATAACAAAAATGTGAAAGCAATATATGTGTACCATCCACATAGTAGTTATTGTATATCTTACATGCTCTTTGTTTAAGTTATGAATTTAACTTGTCTCTTTCTGAATGAGCTTCAACTGCATGACTAGGCTTCTGTCTCTCTACCTGTTGCTATTCTGCTGTCTTGTATGTATCTCCTTTGTTCATAATTTTCTAGTCTAGGAATTTATCACCAACAATAACAGAGCCTTTACCCAAAATTTGGGGGTCGACTATTTGATTCCTTCTTCCATTCAGCTCTATTATAACATCCATGTACTCCTTTGTAACATAAACAAAAATCATATCCTTCTTTACAGCCTGAATCCTAGTTCTTTTGGCTTTCCTAGTTCTTGGAGTTCCTTTACATCTTATTGCTCCTAACTGGTGAATCCATTTGTATATGTTGCAAATGACAAATGTACAAACAGGCTGAAACAATTCTCTCTCATCTTATCTTCGTTTGGTGCCACCTCCAACTTCCCACAAATAAACATCTCTTATCCTATCTTAACGCAGTACCACTCGTCCATTGTAGTATTATCATTTCAGCTGTGCTAATTTTGGGCATGTCTTTAATTGCCCAACACTTTGATCCATAAAGTTCAACTGGTCTTATAGCTGTCTCTGAAAGTTCCTTTCAACATCAAGTGTATCCTGCGAGCAGAAATCACTCCAGAAGTATTACTCCATTTCCAACCATCATGTTGTAATTCTATGACCATCATCCTTCTTAATCTCTCCATCATGATGAATGCTTTATTTCAAACAGTCTTTGAGGAGAGGTGATAACCAGAACTATGTTCAACTAAGCTTGTATAGGAGGGAAATAAGTTTAATATGAATTTATGTGTTACAGAAAAAAAAACAAAGTCAAGGAGAATCCTCGACATGAAAACTAGCATGACTATTTTTTTTTTTAGCAGGAATTACAAAAGCTCCATCACATTGCTGTAAAGCACAAATAAGTCCAATATGCCTCTACACTTTCCTTGCCAAAGCATGATAAAATCTCTTGAATGGACATTATGATTGAGGGCATAGTCACAAGTTCGCCATTCTGGAATAATTCAGCGAGGTTGAAAGGTTCAGAATATGGCAAATATTTATAAAACTTGGTAAAAGTCCGACAAAAGTTCGGACGAAGGAGAGAATGTTAATATTTTTTTGAAGTTCTTACATATGAATATAAATAATCAAAATTTTATCAAAAGTTATTTTTAAGAAATTGCATTAGAAGTACATAACCAAAGAATTCCCCCTCTATATTCCCTCACAACATCAAAAATTGAATTAACCTGGTCTTGAAAAGTTCATACATGACATATATTCTTTTGAAAATATTATCTTAAGCAATAGCCGTTTGGTTTGATTGTTACAACCATAGCTATTGATTGCAAACTATAAAGGTTTGGAGGATCTGCATGACTGTTGGCTAATGAGTTTTTGAAAAAGTGTAAAGAGAGCTTGCTTGAAGGATGTCAGCAATACGGGAATACCTACTGATAAAGAACTCCAATTTAGTCCTACATCGCCTGGGAAGAAAAAGGACAGTTCAACATTAATTATAAATGTGAAGGAGGTCCATACGTCTAGTCTAGAGCTCTAGTTTAGTCCCACATCACCTGGAAAAGAGAGGAGTGGCCTATGTTGGTATAAATGGATGGAGGCCCCTTTACCTCAAATTGAATTAAATTAGCTGTTGAACTAGGTGATGATAAATGACCTAAAATAGCCTTTAGTATTGCTAGTGCGTTTTTTGTATTGGCTGTGCCAAATAAAATTGCTTTTAAATCACAATTTTTTATTATATTCGCGGATATCACGAATATTCGGGATTTATTCGTGGACAGAAGAATTATTTGTGTATTTTTCAGCGGAGTTGTTTATTCGCGAATATTTTGCGAGTACTACTTTGCATCGATATTCAATCACCTAAACTGTACAACAACAGAAACAACAACAGCAAAGCCTTTGTTCCAACATTTTGGTGTCGGTTGTTTATGCAATTACCTAAAGTGTGGAAGATACCAGTTCT
Source organism: Iris pallida (assembly GCA_029216955.1). Classification (NCBI taxonomy): domain Eukaryota; kingdom Viridiplantae; phylum Streptophyta; class Magnoliopsida; order Asparagales; family Iridaceae; genus Iris; species Iris pallida. The sequence continues at coordinate 1,717,071 of JANAVB010024400.1, forward strand.
TAAATAGTTCAGCATTTGATTAAATTAAGGGACAGAATGCTATCTTGGTGTTGATATTCGAAGCCATAATTGTACTTATCCAGCTTCTAAGATTTTATCTAGGAGTATAGTGTTTTCATTGTATTCTATATTTATTAAGATACCGGAGTTACATTGTTTTTGTTACATCTTTGCATGGTATTATATTTTATGTAATACACAGTTCAATTACTTAGTAAACTGAATACATAACAGATGTGTCTGTGCTACCACTTTTATGCAGATCAATTACTATTGGTTTTGTTGATATACTAATTGCAGTTAAATTTTCTTAACCAGGGTTCTAAATCTTCCATATCAACAGTGTCCAACCCCTAGTTCTAATTACCAGGAGATACAGAATAGTGCTGCAACTTCCAGAGACAATCCAGGGAAGATGATTCCCAATACTAGGTACATCTTTTGATGTAAAAACATGCTTTATATATTTGCTTCAAAAATAGTGTGTTTTATATATTTGGTGCCAATTGCTTTTACTAGGCCAGAAGCTGAAACAAGTATTTCATTCCTTTTTCCTTTTTTTACATGGCGAAGATTTACTGATCAATCTCATTGTGCAGGTCAAATTTGAAACCTCCATCTGGTAAAGGAAATAGAAGAGACAGCAGGAAACGTGTTTACAGTGAGGATGACGAATTGGACCCGATGGATCCTAGCTCTTATTCAGATGCTCCCCGTGGTGGCTGGTATGATATTGAATTCACTATTAAAGTATTCTATTGTTCTACATTTATGTAAATTGATGATAGTGCACTATTGTGCAAACCTGCATGCGACATTGTGTCATAGACTCATAATAGCTATTTTAGACCGTTTTGATATATATATATATATATATATATATATATATATATATATATAGTCACCAAGAGGCTGAGGCTTCAGCAGGAGATCAGCGCGGCCCAACGGGCCAAGTGTTCCTGGCTCAAGGATGGGGACCGATGCAGTAGGTTCTTCTACGATGTGATCCGTACCAGACAGCACAGGAACAACATCCCCAGGCTCCTTAATGGCGAGGGCAGGCTTGTTGGTGATCCGGTGGAGATTCATGAGGAGGCAGTTAGATACTACTCAGAGCTATATCATCAGTCAGACTACTCCACCACGTTCCCAGATCTAGTCACCAAGAGGCTGGTGACACCATATGGGAACAGCCTGCTGCTGGCTCCAGTGTGTATGGAGGAGATGGAGGCTATTGTGATGAAGGCGGATTCCACCAAGGCCCCCGGGCCTGATGGTTTCTCTAGCGGGTTCTATAAACGGCACTGGGGCTTGCTTTAACACCCAGTCCTGGAGGCGGTGCAGGAGTTCTTCACTGAGGAAAAGTTGCTGAAGGAGCTTAACCACACCTTTCTGACCTTGATTCCAAAGAAGGAGGACGCGACATCACTCGCCGACTTTAGACCTATTGCATGCTGTAACTATATTTATAAGATAATTACACACCTTATGTGCCGGCACATGGAGGAGATTATACAGGGACTGGTCTCACTTAATCAGGCGATATTCATCAAGGGTAGATCAATTGCAGAGAACAGCTTGCTGGTCCATGAGATGGTGAGAGAATTCAATAAACCAGGGGGGATGAAGGCCTGTGTGAAGCTTGACCTGAGGAAAGCTTATGACACGGTCAACAGAGACTTCCTTTGCCACCTTATGCGTGCCATAGGCTTTGACGAGGTGTGGGTGGCAAGGGTGAGGGAGTGCATCTGCTCCCCTACCTTCTCGGTCCTCATCCAGGGTACTCCATATGGATTCTTCCGGAACAACAGGGGCCTTAGGCAGGGAGATCCTCTCTCCCCGTTCCTGTTCACGCTCGTGATGGAGTATTTCACTTGCTCGATGGATTTGGCTGTGCATAGTAGAAAGATTGTCCCTCTCTTCAGGTTGGTCAAGCCAGTGGTGTCCCACCTGATCTATGCTGACGACCTCTTGGTGCTCCTTCATCCATCTATGCGGGAGATGCGTACGGTGTCAGAGATTATAGAGAATTTTGGGCGGTTGTCTGGGATTCAGCTGGATAGGGAGAAGAGCAGGGTTTATTTCAGCTCTTGGTGCTCCCTCAAGGAGGAAAGGGCCCTTGCTCTGGGATTGGAAAAAGTGACCTACCGGTAAAGTACCTGGGGGTACCGCTGACGGTCAATTATGCTAGGGATCTGGATTGCCACAGCTTGGTGGAATTTGCACAGAGGAAGGTAGAAGGTTGGAAGGCAGCTGGGCTCGCTTTTGGTGGTCGTATTGAGCTGGTGAGGTCTGTCATTTCTGGCATTGCTATGTTCTGGTTGCAGTCGATTAAGATTTCGGTGGCCACCATCCGGAAGGTGGAGAGCTTATGTGCCAATTTCATCTGGCGAGGGGGAATGCATACGATCTCTTGGGAGCAACTCTGCCGCCCTCGGGAGGAAGGGGGGTGGGTTTGAGACCACTGCTTTCGGTTAGGGAGGCCTCTGGGGGTGAAGATTGCTTGGCAGTTCATCAAGGGCGGATCTCTTTGGGTAGAGTGGATGGCTAACAGATACTTGAGGCGGAGGAATTTCTAGGCCTGTCAGATCGATAACAATTTCTCGGTACCATTTAAGGCTATTCTTCGGTGCAGACGGTACTTTAGTCTGCTATCTGTCGGATCATGAAGGACGGGGCGAACACTGATCTATGGCTTGATCCGTGGATGGACAGTAGGTCACTTTTGGAGTCCTTAGGTGACCAGATGGGCAGAGAGGCGGGCAGAGGGCTGAAATGTAATCTTATCATCAGAGATGGAACTTGGAGACCTGAGGATTACCAGTACACGACGCATTTTGGAGAGGAGATCCGACAGGTCACTATTGATACTAGCCAGCCTGCTGATTCCTGGAGATGTGACCCACCAGATGTTGATGGAGGGATAGGGGTATTCCGCTTTAAAAGCTGTTACAATCTGGTAAGGACCTCTCAGGATAGGATCGTAGAGTACGACTTTATCTGGGAAAAGGAGATTGCTCGCAAAATGCAGTTATGTTCCTACAGGCTGTTATTAGGCAGGTTACTGACAAAGGACAAACTTCTCCGATTTGGGGTGCAGATCCCTGACCCGAAGTGTGTATTGTGTGGAGTGGAGGACGAATCCATGGGTCACCTATTCTTTGAGTGTCCTATGGCTTGGTATATTTGGTCAGAGCAGTGTAGGAGGTCGCTGGGAGGAGGTGGCAGTGCTAGAGACATCTGGGGGATCCTCACCTGGATCAGGGAACGCCGAGGCATGGAGCATGGTTGGGCCAAGATAGCCAGAGTTCGCATTGCAGTGTCGGTTTGGCACGTTTGGAGGGAACGCAACAGTCGTATCTTTGAGGGGTTGATAACCCCTCTTGTAGGAATTCTACATAACTTAGAATTCGATGTAATTGTAATGGCCCCTTAAACGGAGAGTGAGAGATGGGAGAGCTGTGTACTGTATTACTTATTACTGAGATGTTCGTGGAATAAAATTTACCCTTTTTCCAAAAAAATAAATATAATCTGCAGTGACATCTGATGTTGGCCAATAGATTTTATTTTACGTGCTTCCGCTCCTCTAGTTTCTTAGGGATCTTATTGCAAAATGTAAGGGGGTAGTTATACCTAGGCTTCTACTCTTTCGGCGAGGATCTTTATGGAAAAAAAGTTTCTTGAGATAAAATTAATTATATATATATATATAACTGAGGCGATGGGAGCTCCAGGCGATCTAGGGTTTCCTCGCGGATCCACCCCGCGACCGTCGGACCCACTCGCAGGCGGGGTGCGGCCGCCGGGGAGGTCGGACAGTGCCCCCCTAGGCGGGGGGGGGGAGAAGGATCGGGGGGGGTCGGGCGGACCCCCCGCAGGTGGCGCGCGCGGCTGCTCCCCCCCAGGCAGTGGGGGGGGGGGTACGGGAGCCCAGGGGCGGGGGTCGGGTGGAACCCCAGGGAAGTCGGCGCCCCCCCCCCCCCAGGTGGGGGGGGGGGGGGCGGCCACACCGGGAGGAGGGTCGAGCGGCATCCGTTCGGTGTTGGGGGATCGATTTTGCTACGGGAAGGCCCTATTACCCCGAACTTTGAATTCAGAGCTGGCTCTGGATCTATGGGAAGCCAAACGGAGGGTAGTGGATGGACGACGGTTACGCGCCGTCGTGTGGCGAAGACCGGGGGGAAGATGGGAGGCGGACAGGGTATGGTTAGGGATCGGCATCCTGATAGCCGTCAGAGCGGGTCAGGGTCTCGTCCATTTGCCCGGGGTCCGGGGGCGGCTACTGGGAGGTCGGTGGGTTGGCCGCCAAAGGCGACTGCGGCGGCCAAGGGGAAGAGCAAGGTGGTGGATCTGGATGCTCAGGGATCTGGGACTCCTCGGTCGGAGGTGGGCCCGAGGTCTGTTGGAACGACCACTCGGCCTGCGGGACGGTCCTGGGCTGAGATCTGCAAGCCTGTGGGGCCGAAAACTCCCACATCGATGGAGTACGTTCCGCCGATCAAGGCAGGAGGAGTTTCCGGGCCTCTTTTCCTACATAGAAGATCCAGAAGGTGACAGCATACTGGGAGAATACTCTCGTCCTGTATGTATTAGGCAACAAGCCTTTCTACGGGCAGATCCGAGGATATGTAGCGCGAGTCTGGCAGCCTAAGGGGAGTATGGAGTTCTATGCCCGCGAGAACGGCTTCTATTATGTGAAGTTCGGACTGGCGGAGGATGTCGCTCGGATCCTCCAAGGAGGCCCCTGGACGTTCGATGGCAGACTGATCATTCTCAAGGAGTGGACCCCGGAGCTTCGATGTGAGAGGGAAGTTCTGAATGCCATCCCTGTATGGATTCACTTCCCTGAGTTCCCAGTCAGGTTTTGGAGCATACCTTCGTTGATGCGGCTAGCCAGCTTGGTGGGCACCCCGATCAAGGCAGATGAAGCTACTGCCTTTCGATCGCGGTTGATGTACGCGAGGATCTTTGTGGAGATTCGGACAGGAGGGGAGCTTCCGAAGGTGGTGGAATATGAGATCCCTTCTGGGGAGGTGCTTACCCAGAAGGTAGAATATGAATGGGTCCCTCCTACCTGTTCACGCTGTTCCTGCTTCGGGCATCTGGCCAGTGCGTGTTCGGAGGTTGGACATCAGGTGGAGCCTACTATCCCTCTTAGTAGGGCTACGGAAGCTCCCTGCGATATAGATCTTAGAGATGATAGTGGAGCTGAGGTCTTGGAAGGAGAGGTTACTCATCCTGTGAGTGAGGGTGGTTTGAGCCTCGTTGTAGCCACTCAGCTTGCCCCCTCGAGTGGGGCGATGACCACCTGCCAGGGGCTGAGTAGCATAGTCACTAGAGGTATGGCGGCGTCGGAGATTGAGGCACGAGGGGATGGCAGTTCGTCTGGAGGGCAGGTTTACTGTAGGAAGAGACGCGCTGTCGGCCTGCTGAGGGATGGCCCCTCCAGGGAGGTGGGACATACTACTGACAGAGAGGAGGCGGTGTGTGTTGACAACCCTGCCTGGGCGTTGGTTCTATCTCAGGTCGCTCCCCAACAGGCGGTTCCGACTGGAATGGAGGAGGATTCCTTAGCGACGGATGCGGCACTTCCCCCAGGTGCTGATCCGGTAGTTTTTCATGGGGACCCCATCGCTCATTAATTAATGGCCATTATCACCTGGAATGTGAGGGGGGCGTGTTCGCTAGGGAGGTGGAGAGATCTGTGGGGTGCTCCACAGAGAGAAATGTGACATTTCTGTTCTATTAGAATCCAAAATAAAAAGGTGAGAAGACTCTTGCTCGGCGGACTCCTTCTCATTGGGCCCAACTGCACAACCTGGCTCTATATGACATGGCCAGGATTTGGGTTCTCTAGAACTCGAAGGATTGGGATGGTGACTTGATCTTGATGACGGAGCAGTTGATTGCTATCTCCTTCATGAACAAGGGCGGCTTCAGGTTCTTGCTGGGAGCTGTCTACGGCCACAATGATAGAAGGAGACGGGAGTCCCTATGGAGCGACATCTCCCGGGTTTCCTCTGTTGCCGACTCGTCGCGTTTGCCTCTCCTCTTGATCGGGGACTTCAATGCCCTTCTGCATCAAGGGGAGAAGCTGTGGTCGTCCGGTTCCATATTCTATCCTTTATGATTTTCAGAGATGCTTCCTGCTTGCGGGGCTTCGGGGATTGTCTCGCTCAGGCTTCATCTGGACTTGGCATAACAAAACAACTCATAACAGGGTTGCATGCCAGCTTGATCGAGCTCTGGGCAATGGGGAGTGGTTCTGTCACTTCCCCAACACTTCGGCTGAGGGCCTGGCCGCTGGGACGAGCGATCATTCACCCATCAGGGTTGGCTTCACTGCTCGGGCTCTTGGGAAGTCCCGCCCGTTCCGGTACAACAACAGTTGGTATCTATTGGAGGGATACCTAGAGGCTGTCGCAGAGGGGCTTACTAGCGGTCAGGAGGGGACGGCTCAGTTCCGCCTGGTTCGACGACTCAAGGCAACGAAGAGAGCTCTTAGGAGTTGGGTGAAGGGGTTGCCCAAGTCCACCTTAGAGGATAAGGAAGTGGAGCTGCGGACCTTACAGCTGGATATGCAAGCTGACATGCTCAATGGGGACTTGGCGGCTAGAGAGAAGGAGCTGATCGGAGAAGTTAACATCCTGAGGCTGCAGAAGGAGATTAGCTCGGCACAGCGGGCCAAATGTTCCTGGCTTAAGGATGACGACCGTTGCTCCAAGTTCTTCTATGATGTTATCCGGACGAGGCAGAATAGGAATCACATCTCCTAGCTTCTCGATGCAGATGGTACCCTAGTGGGGACTCCGGCTGAGATCCAGGGCGAGGCGGTCAGGTACTATTCCGAGTTATATTTCCAGACTGACTACCTGTCTGTGTTCCCAGAGGTTGTTACGAAGAGACTGGTGACCCCATATGGGAATGGCTTTCTTCTTGCTCCTGTGACGTTGGAGGAGGTGGAATCTATTATCAAGGTGGCGGATCCCAACAAGGTCCCTGGTCCGGATGGCTTCAGCAGTGGTTTCTTTAAACGGCATTGGGACATACTGAAGCATCAGGTCGTGGAGATGGTGCAGGAATTCTTCACCAAAGGGAAGCTTCTGAAAGAGCTGAATCATACTTTCCTGACTTTGGTGCCAAAGAAGGAGGGAGCGACAGCATTGACGGATTTCAGACCTATTGCATGTTGTAATTATCTTTATAAGATAATTACGCACCTTATGTGTCGGCGGATGGAGGGGATCATGCAGGACCTGGTATCTCCGAATCAGGCTGCATTCATCAAGGGGAGGTCGATTGCAGAGCACAGCCTCCTGGCTCATGAGATGGTGAGGGGTTTTAGCAGACCTGGAGGGGAGAAAGCCTGTGTTAAACTGGATCTGCGGAAAGCGTATGACATGGTCAATCGTGACTTCCTCTGTCATCTGATGACCGCCATGGGATTCGCGAAGCACTGGGTTGCGATGATACGGGAGTACATTACGTCCCCTACTTTCTCTTTTCTCATCCAGGGTGTTCCTTTTGGGTACTTCCAAAGCAACCGTGGGCTTAGGCAAGGGGACCCACTGTCCCCTTACCTGTTCACGCTTGTTATGGAATACTTTTCTTGCTTGATGGAGCTGGCAGTGCACCGTGGTCGGCTGATTCCTCTGTTTCGGAGGATGGACCCCCAGTTACTCATCTTATCTATGCGGATGACCTGCTAGTTTTCATCCAGCTGTCGACGGAGGGGTTGCAGACGCTTGCGGCTATTATGGAAGATTTGAAGTCCTTTTCGGGTCTCCAGATGAACATGGATAAGAGTAGGGTATACTTCAGCTCCCTGTGTACCCGGAAGGAGGAGCGGGCTGATGTGCTGGGTATCACGAGGAGTGATCTTCCGGTGCGTTACTTAGGAGTGCCTCTCACAGTCAACTATGCGCGGGATCAGGACTGCCATAGTCTGGTGGAGTATGTCCAGAGGAGAGTTGAAGGTTGGCAAGCCGCCGGTCTGTCTTTTGGCGGACGCATTGAGCTTGTTAGATCGATGATCTTGGCTGTGGCCCATTTCTGGCTGCAGTCCATCCTCCTCCCTGTGGCCACTATTCGGCGAGTGGAGCGACTCTGTGCTGATTTCATTTGGAGGGGGGGTCTGCATGCGATCTCCTGGGAGCAGCTCTGTCGTCCCAGGAAGGAGGGAGGAGTGGGGCTCAGGCCGTTGCTGGAGATTAGGAAGGCTTCTGCGCTTAAGCTGGCCTGGAGATTCATCAGCGGGGGGTCTCTCTGGGCGGACTGGATGCACAGCAGATACGTGAAGCAGGGCAACTTTTGGACGTGTTCTACTGACAACAACCATTCAGTCACGTTCAAGACTATCCTGCGACACAGGGGGGTGCTCAAATCTGCTATCCGGAGGGTCCTGAAGGATGGGTCGGGTACGGACCTCTGGCGGGATCCTTGGCTTAATCGGTGTTCGCTGTTGGACATCAGGGGAGCCCCGACTCATCAGGAGGACATGCATGGTCTGACGTGTAGCCGCATCATCCGGAATGGGGAGCGGAGGCCGGATTCTTATCGGTTCACTGAGGAGCTGGGTGAGATCATTATGTCTACAGCCATTGATCCGGCTTTGCCTGCGGATCGGTAGATTTGGGAGCCTACTGTTGCATCTTCGGGAACTGGGGAGTTCCAATTCCGTAGCTGCTATAACCTTATCCGGCGTACCCTCCCTCTAAATTTCGATTATGAGTTCGTTTGGTGCAAGGGCCTGGCCAGGAAGATGCAGTTGTGTGTCTACAAGCTTCTACTGGGCCGCCTCTTGACTAGAGATCGCCTGAGTGCGTTTGGTGTACCGGTTCCGGATCCCAAGTGTGTGCTCTGTTGTTTGGAGCCTGAACCTATAAAGCATATATTCTTCGAGTGTGATATGGCATGGCAGATCTGGTCGGAGCAGGGGCGTGTGTTGGGAGTATGCACCTCCGGGAAAGGTATTGGGGACATCATCACGGTGATCCGGGATAGCAGGGGTCGAGGGCAGGATTGGTTCCGAACAGCCAGAGTTCGTCTGGTTGCTTCGGTTTGACATGTATGGCGGGAGCAAAACCGTCGGATCTTCGAGGGGCTGGTCACCCCTCCGGTTGGCATTCTCCATAACATCGAGTTTGATGTAAATGCTATGGAGAATTGATGAGTGAGAGTCCCACTCAGATTGTATGTTATATGATTATGGCTTTTCCTTTGGAATAAAATTTACCTTTTTCCAATATATATATATATATATATATATATATATATATATATATATATATAATATAAAATAATATAATATTTGATTAAAATTTTAAATTGGATTATATTTGTACTATTGACTACCTTTAGTTCAAGTTTATGATTAATTTTAAATGTAAACATTATCATAATCCATAAATTTAAACTTAGTTTAGTCTAAGCAATTTGTATATATAATATAAACTTAATTAATCTACACAACTTTTACCCATAGTTAAAAGAATAGATTATATGTTAAGCTAAGTTAAAAAGTTGGATTAAAATGTTAAGTAAGATTGAATTTGATTATATAGTATAAATGAGATAGATCAGATGATTAGATCCTAAATTATCGACTAATTTTAAACCTTAAATTAGTGTAATCTACTATATTAAATATAATTTAATCAATTTCATAGTTGTAAATTTAGATTAGAATTTAAATTTATTTAAAGGTATTATATTTTGAAGTTCAAAACTTTATCCAGTTAGATAGTATTTTATATAATAGATAAATATATTAAATTATTATGTTTAAATTATGGATATATTAAATCTCTTGTATGAGCTTTTGTCAGTCAACATCTTATTGAACAGGATGCATGGAAACATCTAATTATAATTCTCATGTGGAATGATGAATAGTTTGTACCTCTTCCAGTCATTTAATTCCAAATCGGCACCCATGCTTACTGGATTTACGTCAAGGCATATTCTGGTTGTCTGGTGTTTGACATGAGCTTCACTTAATCATTGGTAGACATGGACACATCGAGTTCACTAACTGTACTGTTGCAAAAGTTTTTTAGTCGCTACAGTGAATTCAAGTGCCTAATCTTCAAATATGCCCTAGATACTAAATTACCCTTCATAATTTCGAGCTGTCCCCATCCCGTGTAGAAAGTTTGATTTTTCTTCTGGTGATTCGTTTTAGTTTCTTTTGCACTGACAAACTTTTGCTTTAGTGTTACTGACTTATATTAGTTAATCTCATTTCTTGGAAAAATATCTGCTATTTAGGTGGTGGCCTTTGTTTTTACATTCCACACTCTTGAAATTATAAATAAATATGTACTTGTCTTATTTGAGCTCTAAAAAATCTAGTACTCAAAAGACTTGGCGAGATTATGGTTATATTCTTATTTTTTGGTCATGTTTTATGGTTACTCCTAATTGTTTATTCCTTTGTTTCCAGCTGTGTGCATAGTTGTTGTACCATGCATTTTTTGCTTCTTTTCAACATCTGCTATATTGTGAAATCTTAGTTCCATGTTCACTTGTTAGAACATCTTAGCATCACTCAATTTTATTAATAAAAATGGCATTAGGTTTCATGGCTGTTTTAAAAAAATTTTCTGTGCATAAAATCATACCAAGGTTCACAATATCGGTATCGGAATCGGTATCGGACTATTCCTATGAGTATTGGTAACAGCGATATCGGTAGTATCGGCGGTATCGTATCGGAGTATCGGACTTTGGTATCGGAAAACAAATAATTATTAATAAATTATTTACATTTAAAAACATATATTTTATACATTTAGGCATAATTTTAAGTATTTTCAGTGTTATTTCTTAGTAGTTTTGAAATTAAATGAAATAGTAGTCATCCTTACCGATTGCACAATAGATGTGATTTTCTTCTTTTACATGCTTCTACAACCTTGTTATGTTTTAAACCCTTGTTGATTTGTCTTTTTTGTTTAATTTTCTTTGCCGAATTGACCGGAACCAAGACCCCCAATGTCGGTATCGGTCAATATTTGGTATCGGTCGGTATCGGATCGGAACATGCCAAACCGTATCGGTATCGGCTGTATCGGATCGGTATCGGCCGATACTTTAAACCATGAATCATACATGGTGATACCATTACACTGTGGACATGTCTCTTCACTTTGGACATCATTAGCCCTTTTAATTATAAAAATCCAATGATTGACTTAATTTACCATTCCATATATTGAACTGTATATGCTGGTAGTCTAGGCCTCTATACTTTCTTCTTTGATTTCAGATCTTTACCCTTTTAAACTTCGCTCTCCATGTTCTTTGATTTGTCTGTTTATTTTAGTGATCTAAAAGCGAAATATGCATGCATCTATTGAACTATTAAGGTGTAAATAGTATTCTTTATTTTGCAGGGTGGTTGGCTTAAAAGGAGTACAGCCACGAGCAGCAGACACCACAGCTACTGTAAGTATTCTCCTGATAGCTGTGAGATGACATCCTATTATGACCCATTCATTTGAAGATATACTTAAATTAAATCCTAAATCCACAATCTTTTAGTTTTTATTATTTAGTATACATTAGAGAAGTTATCTTCTAACAAGGAGAGATGTAAAGATCACTTGTATGGAGATGTCAGTGACAATTTTAAACTCTCATATTTCTTTGAAAATGCATTGAACATATGATACATATTACATTGTGGGTAGTTGTGTGAGAGGAAAAGGACATTCTTAATTTTAGTGTTTCTAAGATGATGAAGATAGGGATATGATTTTAAATGGAAATTTCATTGATTTCTGAGCTTCTAGTAGGTCTTTTGAATATATTAGCTCATAGAAAACCTGTATTGATCAATTTGATCTCCTTGTAGGTGCGCTCCACATAGGAGTTCTCTACTTAACATTGACATCTTTCTCAATTGCAGGAGCTTGTCCACATGTGAGTCCTTCATTTAGGAGTCTCTGTTTGATATAGATGTCTATCCGTGTAAAAGTATAGTGTCTTTGTCCATGGAGGAGGTTCTCAACCAAGCCCTAATAGGAGTCTCTACTTAACACTGGTCTGTTTCTCCACGCAGGAATTCCATTTGTTTTATATTATTTCTTTTTTCCCCAAGGAGTGCCAAGTGAAATCATATTCGTGTAGTTTCTAGTGGGGGTCAGGTTTTCACTTCAGTTAGTGTTTCTCTGTTTTTTGGAATGCTAGACAATATTTCCCATAAATATTATCTTTGCAACAAGTGTCACAGGTTCTAAGGGAAACCCCTATATTGGGGGGAGTATATCGAGGTTTAAAGTTTTGGCCGAAAACCAGTATGTTCCTGCTGTTTGGGGGTTCCTGTCTGAATCTAGCCAAAATATTGGTTTTGGCGGTTCATGCCAGTATTGGTTCGTTGAGGACAGTATCGTTTGTTATTTAACGAAACCTGTTATTCATATGATCATCTTTTTTTTTAAATGAACTTACCTCACCTCTGTTTATGTAGAAGTCGGTTGTTGCCACTTGCCTCCATTGTTCCAGTGCTGTCAATGGAGGGATGTTGAGGGGTGGGGTTATGTCAATGGAGAGGGAAAGGGAAAAGAAAAGGGAAGGAGTTACGAATGTCGTGCGAGAGAGAGGAAGGGGAAAGGGAATAGGAAAGGGGTGAAGAGGGCGTGTTAAGTCTGGCTGAGAGGAGACCGACTTTCTTTCTCTCTCCTCTCTCTGCTTCTCTATTTATACTTATTATGAAATTATTTTTTTGAAGTATATAATAACAAAAAGCTAAATCTTTTAACTTGTAGGTTATATATATATATATATATATATATATATATATATATATATATATATATATTTTTTTTTTTTTATATATATATATATATATATATATATATATTTTTTTTTTTATATATATATATATATATATATATATATATATATATATATATATATATATATAAGTTTTTGTTAGACATATTACCCTTATATTACAATTGTTACTTTTGTTGACAATTCGATACTATCTAGGTTTAACATGTTATATTTATATTCAATGAAAAAAATGTATTCAATGTGCTATTATTATTAGATCTGACGTGTTACTTATGTATGTTACAAATAGGCTTAATTTCAAATCTCTTATGTTGTAGATTTTGCTCTATTGTTGATGTTGTGAGGATTGACTACAATGAAATTAAGTAAAGGGTGTCGGTTGAAAATACTATAGGACAGATATATATATAACACATTACTAATATAGGTTTTACTTAATTTCCTTACAGTACATCTTAAAGCAGTAACATGACAAAACCTACAACAACAATAGGGATTTGATACCACCGAGGGGGTGGTCTAGTTGTAACACTAGTAAGGGAGGGAAGAATAAGCATGGGTTCGAATCCCCCACGCCCATACAAAATAAAAATGGGAATGGGAGGGGGTCTTGGTGCTAGTAACTTAGGAGAAAGACGGTCATTAGTGACTGGTCTAAAAAAAACTTGGGATTTGAAACTAAGAGTACAATGTAGGATATATATATATATATATATATATATATATATATTAATAATGAGTTATATATATATATATATATATATATATATATATATATATATATATATATATATATAGTCTAATGCATCAAAAATTAAATTAATAATGAGTTTTAAAATGTGATTTGATGAGAAGACATATAAAGAGTGCGGGAGGAAGCAATTATTTGTTATTATATATTTAAAGAATTGATGTGTTTTGAAAGGAGATTTAATGTGTGTGAGAGAGAAGTATATTTATTCCATAAACTGCCAACAGAGTAAAAAAATTAACTGGTGGGTACAAATGATCGTCACGTTCACGGTAGTAGGTGCTATACATTTGGGTTTTGTTATTATTATAATATTATGTGTACATGACAATCATCTACGGAGTGTTTGTACTCAATTCGTGGTGTATGAAATATAAATTCTGGAAGAGAGAGAGAGAGAGAGAGAGAGAGAGAGAGAGAGAGAGAGCACAATCAAGTCTTTTTTATTTTTTTTAATTTTTTATTACCGATATTTACTTGTTGATAGACTTTAAACACACACTCCTACAAATTTACGAAAACCTCGAGGGACTTGTACAAAATTTACCCTAAGAACTCATTTTTATGGATCTTTATTATTATCTATTCACGATCCCGTTTTGATGGGAGAAGCTTTGGATGATGATGATTTTGATTAGTTTTTGTTTTGGTTCGTGAAGTTAAATATGATGAACGATTAATAAAGTAGGGACTTTTTATTCAGTTGAAATCAGGGATTGTTTAAGAGTGAATAGTTAGAATGGTAACCTACTTATTTAATAAATATTTTTATGGCCAAGGGAATTTCCTAAATGAAGGCAATAGGAGTGCTCTACATATAGGAGTGTAGAGGAAAACGGATGTGCAAATCGCAAAAGTGATTGTGGAATCCTGCTGATGAAATATAGTACAGAATTCTGGGAGTATATTGAGTGCATATACAGATGGAAACTGTCACTACGAAAAACCTTTTTGATTCTAAGGGGCACTGTTGTAATAGGCGGCCGCCTAGGCGCTAGGCCCCTGGTGCCCGCCCGATGTCCGCCTAGACCCCCCCGACGTTCGACTATGCATGTTTTGGGATTTTATGGTCTTTTTCTGCAATTCTTAGTAGATTTTTTTTTGGATTTATTTATTTATTTTTGAACCGCCTAGATCTAGGCGGCCGCCTAGGCGACGGCCTAGGCAGGCTAGGCGCTAGGCGACGGATGCCCGCTCGACTAGCGCCCAACGGTTTTCACAACCTTGTCTACATGAGAGCTGTTTACCTACTACAAAGTCGGAGACATAGCTAAAGAAAGTCCACATATCATCTGTTCACATGTCAGTGTTATAGAGAGAGCATGATCGGTTTTAAAAATAAACAAGTGTCTATTAGTTATACCTATGTTTTTAGGATGTAATATGAGAACTGTTATATAAGTTTATATAAGAGAGGTCATTTCCTATTCTATCAACCAAGTCTAAATTACTCGGTATCACCACCCACCTCAAGTATGAGAACCATAACAAGTACTCGGATTACTTTGTACACATTTACTTTCCGTCATAAAAACTCTAATAAATAGGAAAAAGAAGTAAAACTATTTATTACTTATTAATAGAAGATAAAATATGTCATAGCTATAATTAGCAAAGCAAGTATGGAACTATAATCACTAAAATAATTACCAATCCCCTTTCCCTTCCCAATTATAAATAAATAACAAGAATGTAACATTGGTAATAAGAGCTTAAATTTGACAATGAAGAACTAACAAAGGTGAAAAAGAGAGAATAACTGTTTCTAGAGAGTCAACGAAATTGAAAAGAAAACTGTTGAGAACAAGTTGCACAACATTATACTATATTACTATTTATTTTATTTGAAAACTAGATAAAAATGGCGAAGGAAGAGGGTTGAAAGGCTACTTCAAGTTTTAAGTGTTTTAGTTGCATGCCTCTTTTTTTTTTTTTTTACTACACCCAACTTTAAATACCACCAGCTAACAAATTAAACGTGGCCATTAGACAAACGGGCCCGATTAATTGTTATTGGGCTTGTAATCACCATGACCGACTAATCTTCTTGAGTACATGAATTTCTAATTGGGCCTAGGTTGTTTCTGATTACTCGGGTGAGTACTAGGCGGCTCGACCAAGTAATCCGACTTTAATGACACTGCTATTGACTTATATTAGTGGGTGGCATTCTTCTACCCTTTCGGTGATTTTTAGTGATCTTCTTTACTAGGCAAATCCAAGTTGAGGTTCCATGATGTATCTTGTTTTGCCACTGATATCACATTCAGTTGAGACTAAAAGAACGGATAAGTTCTAAGGAGAATTTTCTAGAGAAGCTTTAAGGAGGAGTAATTTAGCACGAAAAGTGAAGAAATACTAACAAATATGTCCAATATGATCATTTTGTTAGCTAGGGTCAAATCCAAGTTGAGGTTACATGTGTCTTTTTTTTGCATAAGGATAATTTTTATAGAAGCTTTAAGGAGGAGCAACTTAGCAAGAAAAGTGAAGAAATAGTACACAATGATGTCTTAAGATACCCAATATGATCGTTTAGAAATATACATCTTACTGAGTGATGAAGGAGGATTTATCTATGGGAAATAAAGCAAGATGTTTGAAGCAGAGAAGTGTTCGTACAGGGCTGACTGTAGAATGCCTGCTCAGATTCTACAAGAAAGCCATAAATCAACCACGCTTTGTTGGTTGGGGCATTAGTAACCAGGAAACATATATGAGCAGGTTTGCAGCTCAAATAAAAACAAGACATTGGTTAATAGACTGGAGTTGTGAGTGCACTTTCCAAAAGGATAAGATGAGAGAACTTTCAGATATGGGTCTTATTCGACTGCAAGGCATTGGGTTTCTTTTATCTGGTTCATTGGGATTTGGTTTATTTTGATTTTCATGGTTAAATTAGGATTATTTATACTTTTATTTGGTTAGGATTTCAGTTTATCTTGAAGCCCAAGTTAGCTGGCTATATAAGCGCTTGTAATCGCAACTATTATCATTGCTTCTGTTTTCTGTGGTTGCCGTGCTTAATACTTCTGCCTTCATTTCCTGCCACTCCCATCAGCCATCTGATATTGTCATGCCGACACCGGCACCAACACTGCCAACAGCCTCCCAGGCCAGTCCAGGCTCCTGCTGACCCACGTCTACCTTCCTGCAGACCTGCATCTGCCTTACAACTTTTCCCTCCTCCCTGCAGCCCCCGCCAGCCCAGTCATCCTGAGCCTAAACTAAAACTAGTAGTCAAACAGCTCTTGTCGCTTGCTGTTTGTGCCAGAAACTGACCCAGATCAGCCTACAACTCCTTGAACTGCTTCACAACCATATCTGACTGAAATTCAGATAGCATTGATTTGGTTCTCTGCCCATCCGACAGCCTGAATCAGCCCCAATTCGATCCCGATTCAGCCTCGAACCTGCTCCAATAGCCCGTCTCATCTACTCACTCCTCGTGATACCCATCTAGGGTGCAATCAAAAAGGTTTGAAGTATAGAAGAAATGTTGATTTTTGGACCCGGAGCGAAGACTTGGATGCATGGATTCATCGTCTTGAGGCAAGATTCTGTTTGTCCCGAAAGCGCAGATAGTCTTGGTGACTCTTCCTTAAACTCGTGCCTTTATCTCTCTCTTAATCAATTGTTAATTTCTAAAATTGGCTAAGGTTATTTCCTACTAGTTTAGTGATAATCTTTGCTAGATAATTTAACTTCCGCCAAATCTCATTTTTTATTGCGAATTGACCCATATGGATTGCCCTTTAGGTCTTGTGCTATGTCATAACTGTTTGGAATCCTTTGAACAAAATGTAATCGAGAAACAGTGAGACCCATAAGATGTCCATTTGAACAAAATGTAATCGAGAAACAGTGAGACCCATAAGATGTCCATGGTGTTCCTAGGACGAGGGAAAGACTACTGCGATAAAATGTCAATTTTTGATTACGGAAGACTGCTGATGGAAGCATGTTCTTAGCCAACCTTGTTGACCTGGGATAAATGCATCAGCTGCGTTGTCTGAACTCAAAAAATCTTAGGTTCCTATAAAGTTACAAGTGTTGTGCGATCACAAACTGACACTGTAGATACTCTAGCAAAGTACCTTTTAGGCAAAATTTTCTATTCAGAATTGCATCTAAGTTCTTCCAGCATAATAGAGATGAAAACTATCTAGTCCTTGTTCATATTATAAATCTTCAGTCAGTATATTGGCAAGTGAGAAATTTGAATTTAGATACGGGCATAAAATTGTGTACTCTATTGTGCAAGTAATAGGTATGACTAATCTTAAATAAAGGAAAAAAAGAGAGAGAAGTATTAGGTGTGAAACTCTTAGCTAAAAAATGGAGAAGATAACAAAGCAGTATCTTTGGTGATTTATCAGCTAAAACTTAAAATGTTTTATAATCATATTAAAATAAGTTATGCTTGGCAATCATGGATTCCGGCAATTCATACCATGGAGGGATTAGGGCCTTCATAAATATCTCCGGCATATTTCTAGCTGCATTACTTTTAATCCTTGTGCAGTTGGCTTTTCTTATCATATTCAAGCGAAATTGTTGTTAAAAATTGCATTTTATGAACAAGCTTTTTTTGGTTGCAGGGTCCACTCTTTCAGCAGCGCCCATATCCTTCTCCTGGTGCTGTTCTCCGAAAAAATGCTGAGGTTGCTGCACAAACCAAGAAACCTGGTTCACGCAGTCCTATGGCACCCATTTCAAAGAGAGGAGACGGAAAAGATGGCCTTGGGGATGCAGACTGAGATCTCCTTTTATCCCGTATCTTCTCAATGTAGTTTGCTGGGCCATTTTGCTAAAGGGAGCAGAGCAAGAGATACTTGATGCTTGAGAATTTCTCGTTCAGTTTCATTCGATACACCATATTTCAGGAGATGTTACAGGTTTGATCTGATCTTGAGTGGAGTGTGATCATCATCCGAGATCAGTCCAAATAGCAAATGTGCGTAATGAGTGAACATTGTATTGTCGTCTTACTTTCAGACGCTATATGTTATAAGACGGCAGCACACTGTTAATGTATGCAGGTTTTCTGTAGATGCAACAAAGGTGCTGTAGAATTTCAGATGTGTACTTTTTTCCCCTCCCCTGGTAATTATATCCTATGTACCAGAGTTTTTTGTGTTCTGAGAAACATATAGAAACATTAGCACATACTGGAACCGTGTCAGACCTGTATACTTGCATCTATGCGATGTATCTCCAACTATGTTTCTTGGAGATGTCTCTCTTTCTGGTCATTTTAGTTGGCCAATTCTTCAGTTTGCCATTCTATCAGTTTTGTTCAGTCATCTACTACTTTGCTCCCTCGCAAACTTATCTCGGGAATGATTGTAGCGCATCTATTTGGTTTGTGTGATGCCCCAATTCTTGACTATCCTCTACTCTAGATTAGATTGCCTTGGCTACCTGACATGGGAACAGGTTTTGAGAATCTTTACCATATTTGAATTGCAGCTTTCGACATAAAGCTTGCTTGAATTGGCCAACTGAAGAACATTGTGAATCTTTTCCGTGCATTATTGCAAATATATTGTGCTGACATAGTACCTTGGCATCTCACACGATGTAGTTTGACAAATGTTCATCCACCAATAAAATTTCACCAACCTCTGATTGGATTCTTGGAAGGTGTTCCTTGGTCACTGCGAGCTTAAATTGCAAAGATATCATGTACATGAGAGCGTAGCAATGAAATGAGGGGAATATGGAGTGAAGAGGATATAGTTGTCATTTCCATGGTTACAAAGATAGTACAAAGTACGTAGAAAATCGAAAATTATAACTTGCTACAACGATGCTTACAATGATGGAAATGAAGATTACAATTTCTGGAAATATAAACTAGCAAAATTAACACAAACAAAACTTGAAAGACTTGGAAGGAGAAAGCTCGTTTGGGTGATAGAGATCATCGTTGTTCAAAGTAAGATTCGACTTTATATCGTTGATCTGCTTCTAGGAACCAACAAATTCTATAATACAAACTTCTGGAATGCTCCATTTGTCACTCTTGCACGGACAACACGAACAGAACATGGACTCCTTAGCGTGCACGAAGTGACTCTACTTTGTTGCTTCGAATGGCTGCTGCTAACTCTCCTCTCATATCATATGTGATATAGTCATTTGTTCTCTCTTGCAAAAGAACTTGTGATTATACAGGGGAGCCAACACCCCAGCTGCCCACTATCCATATTGCGCATTAAACCCGGAGATTAACTCCTCGTTAAGTGGATGATTACAACAATAATTCCCATTTAATGGACAATTATGCTCAAAAGCAGTGAATCATTTTTGCGTCATGCAGCATCATTTTCATGCAGAAACGTAGCTCCATGTGCCGTACAGCAACTCGTCGTGCAGAACGGCGTAAATACGCGTCCGTGCAAAGTACAAAGTGCGCCATCAAAGTTCCTTCGCTTGAGTCGCGCTCCCAAGGAAAATCCTAAAGAAATGAGTGACAAAAAACTTAAATGTTTCTTGGAGGTCTTGAACCTTACCCTCTAGGAAAATATTCCACTATCTCAACCATATATCTTACCACTCCTCATGTGCACAAGTAAATAAAAAATGAATCTTATATTGAATACACACTTGGGTTTGCCACATGGATGTGAGACTATAATCTAGTAGTCAAATTCAAACCCCAACAATCCTCCACATATTTTCAATATGTGGACGTTCCCTACAATGATTGTAGATCATGCATTAGAATAGATGTCGCTTACAACTTGATTTTTCCTGCATGTGTCACTCCTGTTTTTCGTTATACGTATTTTCAGTATACGTGTACGGATTTCTGACATTTGTCAGCTGACCCGTATTTGGACTTGTCTTGCATAACCTTGTCTTGGTTTAATCTTGACTTGGTTTATATTTGGTTTGGTTCAACTTGATTTGACTTGGCTCGGCTTGGTTTGGTTTGGGTTGGTTTGAGATGAAGAGGATTGGTATAAAAACCAACTCCTCTCCCTCTCTCTCTCCTCCATTATCACCATTTACTTTTCATCTTCTTCTTCTTCATTTACTCCTCCCATCTACCAAGCCCTAGGCAAGTGCAACTTGGTTCATGATGGATCTCAAGTTTTATTGTTTTATTCTTTTCCTTGATCTAAGCCTCTCTAGAACTTGACATTTTTGGTTTTGATGGATATATTTTTGTAGATCTAAATTTTATGACCCTTTTTTTTGTTTTGTTTTGATCTCTTAAAGTTTGTTATTTCTGAAATCTAATAGTTGCATGTTGTGGGGAATTTCATTCTACCCAATTTTGGCTTTTGAACCGCTTGATTTTGACTTCGTATGAAGAAGTTATGGCATTTTTCGTGTTCATAAGTTTTCCATACCTTCGGTGTTGTCGGGACGATGAACAGTGCCGCGCGCCGTGCACCCGCGCGCTGCGTGTTTTGCGCGCCGCGCGTCTCCACGATTTTCTGTCGCGTGCATGCGCACCGTGCCTGCACACCCTGTACGCCGTGCAACCGTGCGATGCGCATTTCGTGCGCCGTGCAACCGAGCGCTGTGCGTTACGCGCGCCGCGCATCTGCGTGATTTTTTGTCGCACGCCTGCGTGCCGTGCCTCTGCGCCCTGTGCGTCGTGCACCCGCGTGCTGTGCATTTCGTGTACCGCGCATTTGTACGATTTTCTGCCGTGCGCCTACGCGCCGTGCCTCTGCGCTTTGCGCGCCGTGTACCCGCGCACTGCACGTTTTGTGCGTCGCACATCTGTACGATTTTCTGTCGTGCGCCTGCGTGCCGTGCCTCTGCGCCTTCGTGCCGTGCACCCGAGCACTGCACGTTTCGTGCGCTACACGTCTGCGTGATTTTCTGTCGCGCGTCTGCGTGCCGAGCCTTTGCGCCCTGCACGCCGTGCACCCGCACGCTGTTGTAGAAGCATAGAAAATATGGGGGTTCATGAGGATCACAACTGGCCGCATGAGTACTTTAGGCCAAACTGGTCCGCATAAAGGAGAGCCGCATGACAGATTTAGCACCCCATGCGGCCCGTCTGCAACCAGACTGATTCGAGCCGCAGATGGAAGATATGCGGCCAAGTTGATCAGTCCTTCTGGTAAAGCTGACAAACTCTGTCAAAACTGACAAAAATGACAGCTCTGACACTCTGACAAAAAGATAAGACGTGATCAGACAAAATGTCATGTCAGGGTTCATGTGCCTAAACATAGTCATGTGGCCAGAAGGATTGCTACCCGAGCCGCATTAACCTTATGCGGCTCAACCTATGCGGCCCTAAAGTCTCTAAGCTTCATGCGGCCAAGGGAGGCTGTAACCTAAGCCGCATGAGCTTTATGCGGCCTAAAATACAGAATCTATGCGGCTCAAAAATTCTTAAGCTAAGGGAGACTGTGACCTAAGCCGCATGAGTCTTATGCGGCCCAGCATGGCTGAAGACTGAAAGACTCATGCGGCTCAAAATGACTCCAGCAGATTAACCCTATCCTGCGACAGGACACGTGGCAGGCTGACCAAGTCTCAACCACCCAGATTTTCTGCAACAAAATCCCAACAAATCGCTAGCTGGCGGCCAAAGAGAGGGTCTTTACGTGCTGATTAGCCACATGGCCACGGGCCATCTATGCGGCTCAAAACACATATCACTATAAATAGCAGGGTGCCACACCCCTGCAAGAGGCTGGAAACCTACGAAGGGTAATTTCTTCAAGAGCTAAAGACTGCGTCGGATAGTCCAAGGAGTAAGGCAGAGTTGATACACTTTCCCGAGCCTCCACCGCCACCCCCCCAGAATCAAAAACTAAACAATTGTACTTAGATTGTTTTCAAGAATTTCTTTCTAGGCTTTTCTTTGTACAAGCGAGTTTGTAATCAATTTCAGTGTTTCTGTAATACCTGTCTTTGATATTTTAATGGCAAACACGATGGCGACTCTGCTAGGGATGCCCTTCTCCTCTGATGAGAAGCTGGTGACGCAATCCGATGCGTCTAAGCTCGGCTTTACGTAGCAAATACTTGTGGTTCGTTTTGACCAACAAGCCTCTGAAGAAATTTTCTCTGAAGGGAGCGCCATCCCGTCACCGAAGCGAGCCAACCCAAAGAGAACTCGTAGGACGTCGGCGCGCAAAACTGTTTCCCCCGATCAAGTTCTCGAAGAAGCTCCTTCTGCGGCCCAAGACGGTGATCGAAGCTCTCCTGTGGCTTTGCTTCCGATCGCAGAGGACCCCACTGTCCCCAAATCCAGCAAAGAAAAATACTACGATGCTGAGTTTTTCGGGGCACAAGGAAAATTCATGCGGACGAAGAAGACGTCGCATAAGAGAAATGGGTAGTCTGTCCATGCGGCAGCCAACTCTGGCCGCAGACAGATGACCCATGTGGCTGCCAACTCTGACCGCAGGAAGATGGCCCATGCGGCAGCCAACTCTAGTCGCAGGAAGACGACCCATGCGGCAGCCAGCTCTGGCCGCAGAAAGATGGTCCATGCGGCAGCCAACTCTGGCCGCAGGAAGATGGCCCATACGACATCCAATCCTGGCCTCAGACATGATATCTCATGCGGCCCTGTCAGAAGCTCTGTGTTCGACCGTCTCTCATGCGGGCCCGACTCCATGCGGCCCATTAAGAATGTAGAATATTCCAATCAGGACTCTTCTTACTATGCTCCTTCAGGCGCTAAGTTCAAGAAGTCCAGGACAGTACGGGCCCAACAAGCCCAGTCAACTGTCCAAGCTACTGACCGTCAGCGGGCACCGTTAACTGTTATACGGGCTCCTGATGGAAAGTTGTACAGAATCACCCGCATCCAGTCCCCCAGGGCTAACAGACAGGGTGGGTCTGTAAAGTCTCCCTCCAACGATCGAGAGCAAGTGCTTTTACTAGCCTCGGATCAGGGAGCAAACATGATACCTACGCACCTGTGTGCTCGGGATTCCCGAGTTCACAAGTTTGATGCAAAGGTAGATCAGCCTGCTATCGACTTGCGTGAGGTGATTACTCAAAAACGCAAAGAGGCAACCTTGGCATGCGATGAGTCCCTCTCGGGATATCGTTGCACCCAAGTCATCATCAACTGCTGCTGCGATAAGTCGACAGCACCTGAAGATCGGCAGTCCGTTTTCCAACAACTGCAGCAGCCAGCACCTGTCCGACAACAACTCAAGAAACATGTACAAATTCTGGAAGACGAGGAGTTTCCTTTCGCCTCCTGTAATTCAACTCGAAAGGTTCCTCCCGACAAGGGGGGACAGAAGACAGGCTCTTCCAGCCCGGCAATCTCAGCCAGCACTACAAGGAAACTCTTATCTGGAGGGTTGCCGCCGACAGCCACAGGGGGTATCTATTTAGGCACTCGATCCAGAAAGAAGCTTCCAGCACCTAGGGGTGCACCTTCGGCCTCCTTGGGAGTAGATGAAGCTGGGGGTAGCAGTCCCCTCAATATATGCGACAACCCGATGTACCAAGAGCATACACAGGGGGTAAAGATTCCCCAAAATTACGTAACAGACTTAGACTTCCCTGAGGGCGACCGCCCTCGCCAAGACGATGCGGCTTCCTGCACAGGGGGTAGCACCCCTTCCGAGTCCGAGGAAGATGACATTCCGACATTCCCCGATGATTTCTCTGTACGAGAATACGACACGGAGAGCACCTCTTCTACGGTCCCTTCCATGTCTACCCACGTACGGACAGTCTTTGTGGCCGACGACGATCTTGAAGGACCGATTGATCAAAAACATCTAGAAGTACTTGAAGCCATGCTATTATCCTTGGTCAAGTCTGTAGACGAAATCAAAGCCGCCTTGCCAACTCAACCAGCAAGGACGCCCGGACAAACAAGCTTGTGACCCACAGTCAACGCGGACTCCAACACGACTGCCCCTCCTTTGGGTGACGATCCTTTAGGAGCATCCATTCCTTCAGCTGCAGATGAAGCCAAGGAGGCAAGAAGGAAAGTCCAAAAGCTTCGGGCAATGTTCAATGCCCGAGACTCCTCTCGGGACCTTAGAATACGACACCCATATCCCGTTACATGGAGAGATGTTTCTTTCCCCCACGGTACAAGCCGTTTAATATCGATTCATATGACGGAAAGACCTCTGCTAGTCGGTACATGACTTACTTTGAGGTCACAACCGACCACTTGCCGCATAGCGACGCCATCCTCACACGATTATTCATCGAAGCATTGGAGGGGATCGCATTCGACTGGTACCGCAACCTTTCCGATAACTGCATCCATTCTTTTGACGGCTTCAAGTACATATTCCTGGAGAGGTTTTACGAAGTGGGACATGAAGTGACAATGTCGTCTCTTATGGACGTCGTTCAAAGAGAGACGGAGCTAACAAAGAACTATATCGAGCGGTTCCGCCAAACCACAATGAGATTGCCCCAAGGCAATCTCGAGAGCTCCTTGATTGAAATCTGCCAGAAGAAGTTGCTCCCCGCAAATAGCCTCTGGATGGGCGACGATCAGTTCAGGGATTGGACGACCTTCATCATAAGTGCTACCGATACGGAGGCAAAGTTGAAGAAGGCTTGCCAGTTGGGATTACACATCCCAGATGGAGAGGATAAGGGCAAACGTCCTGGTTCCACCTCCAGCAACAACAATAGTGGCGGCACCTCCAACCGGGACAATAAAGGCAAACAGGCCATGGTCGCTGATGCGACTAAGAAGCCTGAACAAAAACAGGCGGAAGTTCAATGGCCCAAGGTGAATTACTTATTTGAAGATAGTCATGTCAAACCTATCTTCGATATGCTCTTACAAGGGGGTAGGATCCAGCTCCCTCCACCAAGACGCGACCCCCGAGCGACAGAAATGGAGGACCCAAAATATTGTCACTTCTACCACTATGTCCATCATTCCACTCATGACTGCTTCCAATTAAAATGGTACATCCAGAGTCTTATCGACTCCAAAGCTCCGTTGATAGATTTTGAAGAGGTTACTGTGGCAACGATGGAGGTTACTAATCTTCCAGACGGGGTAATACCTGTTCCTCTGGCAACGATGGAGGTTACTAATCTTCCACCCATCCAAAATCAGACATCCGGTTTGGTACCTCTTACCACATCGCGAGGAGAGATCATGTAGGTGTACCCAGACTTAGTGCCCGAAGTTACCCAGGCGGTGTCATCTCCTACTAACGAGAAGAAGGGCATGAAGTCTAGATCCTGTCATATAATTTTAGCTGAAGCTAAGGAAGCGGCAGCCGTTGTTCCTCAGTCTAGGGCACAAGTCCATCCCACACTGGGCAGTTCAGTCGAAGATCCTTAGCTGGCAACGTTGCCTGCCTCTGATGTTCCAAGGCCGTCTCAACCTCCACCGGCAGATAAGTACAAGCCAAAGGAAACCCGTTTTGACAGGCCACTCTGTAACGATGCACCTCAGGGGATGGAAAAACCTTACAACTTTGACATATTAGCACAATTGGCTAATATACCAGTGAAGTTATCGTTATACGAACTCCTAAGGCTCTCTAAGGATCTTCGTGTCGTATTGAGCGAAGCACTCCAAAATACTGACACCTACTTAGCCCAGGTCATGCCTCCAGGGGAAGACCCGTCAGCAGATCTACAGGGCAGCAATGGCGCAGATGCAATGCCCAACATCGTATTTACCCCACAGGACATATTGATCAAGTCTAACTTGCATGATCTTCCCTTGTACTACACTGGATACATATGCGACATCAAGGTGGATCGGATGCATATCGACCCTGGCTCGTCGATAAGCATCATCCTGAAAAGCTTACTCCAACTTCTGGGCATCCCCATGCACCGGCTAGCGGCGACCAATACTGCCATCAGCGGTTTCAACTCGGGAAGGAGCTATCCCCTAAGAAAGATCCGATTGAAGTGCCAGATTAGTGACTTGAAAATGGAGGTTACCTGCTACGTCATAGATGCAGACACGTCCTACAACATCCTCCTGGGATATCCGTGGATACATGACTATATGATCGTACCATTCACCCTTTACCAGTGCTTCAAGTATGTCAGTAAGCACGGCTTCGTGAAGACTGAATTCGCCGACATCGATCCCTTCAAAGGGGTTGAATCTTATTACTCTTCGGAGGCTTTTCTATATGACGAATCCAAGAAACATATAACTGACGAACTAGAGGCCATCACAGGACCAGAGGAACCCTTGAGAATTCATCTCCAGGCCCGTAAACCGGGAAAAGCCGCACCCCTCGTCGCAACTTTGCATAAAGAGGTGCCCTGTTCTCCTGCCTCACCTGCACAGTTGGATCCAATGATCATCCGGCTCCCGAGATCCAGCCAGGAGCCTGTCACGCCCCAGAACCAGAATACTGGAGAGCGGGGGAATGACTCAGCCAGCTACGTATTACGGGTAGATGAATACCGTATAATACGATCAATGCTGTCTAAAAGACAAGGGGGTGCATACTACATGAAAGTCTCGCTATGGTCACTTCACATCTATTGTCTCAATCATTCAAACAAGAAACAGTAATAGAGAACATATAAGGTAAAGCAGTAAGGCGTCCCAAACGCTTAGTCAAAATGTTCTTGATATCTGGCTTTACTAAACATAGCCAGATGATATAGCAATGTATACACAATTGTTATCAGCTGCAGTCTGACTTAATTACAATTATGTAAAAGTAAATGCAAGACTATCCGACTAACATGTCGGTACCAAGCGGCAAAATGTAAAGTAATTAACAAAACGAGCGGGGAAGTAAGGAACCCACTCGAGTCCTCATGCGATCATTCCTCTAGTATTGACCATCTTGG
Organism: Iris pallida; assembly: GCA_029216955.1. Taxonomy (NCBI): domain Eukaryota; kingdom Viridiplantae; phylum Streptophyta; class Magnoliopsida; order Asparagales; family Iridaceae; genus Iris; species Iris pallida. Next base: position 1,744,390 of record JANAVB010024400.1, read on the forward strand.
AGGTAGAAGTAAGCTGAGTCCTCGGGGACCGGCTCTAAATCTGGCCATGCAAAACCAGAGAGGTTAGACCTCTAATAGCAAGTACCGCAAGGAAGCACGATATGAGAAATTAAACCAGTGAATAAGCGAATATAATAATAGATCTCTGCTTGCTATTGGGATTCACGTAACATCACGACACTTTGAACCAACTTTCCAACCAAACAAGGACAGAAGTTGGCCCGTCATGTCCTGACGCTCTGATCATCTCAGTTAGGTAGCAGAGTAGGTGCAGTACACAAACAAATCAACTTAAATGGCCATCCAACTCCTACGGCTTACTACTGTGAGTCCCAAGTTATCCTAGAATTATGCAATGAAGATTTCTCAGTTCTTACTATGGGCAAGCAAGGCTAGTCTATCCAATCAATCAATTGTGCCAATCATGAATTAGACGAGTCCCAGCGGGACGCCCGTCATCAATATACAGTATACAATAATATAAGCAGATACCGCTTTCTGCCCGTGTGGCAGATTTGCAGTATCTGTGGGAACCAGCCGGCCTGTTGGGCACTAATAGTCCCAAAAAGGGCTGCCATGTAAGAACTCGGGAATCCATTCTCTCCATGAAATCATTATTTTATTTAACTTAGTAGCCTCTACGTTAAGTGAAATTCCATGTCGTGGATCATGGTCATTCAGAATGAGTACTTTCGTACAAGTACGATATGCCCAGCTCTACAACGATACCCGTGCGGTTAGGTTGTAGGTCTTACATAGCGTAATACAACAATTAAAACTAACCACGGAATAATTATGCCTTGACCATAAAGTACACATGCTGCTTTCGTAAAATAAATAAATAAATTGTAGCCTGCATGTATCTATATGCCAATATTCGGGATTGGCCAATCGATTTCAATAGTTCATAGTTGATATGAACGTGTCTTATTCCATTCAATTTAATAAGACGACTAGCCAGTCTCTTAGTTCCAACTAGGAACACATGTCAATTATAAATTAAGATAACAATCAATGTTAATTAATGCCAAATTCGGGAAATAAAATCCATCTCATGCGGTTGGAAAATAAAAATCTCATGCGGCTGAGAAATGTGGTTGAAAAATAAATAATCCATGCGGCTGAAAAATGAGATTGGAAAATAAATAATCCATGCGGCTGAGAAATGAGATTGGGAAATAAATAATCCATACAGCTGAGAAATGAGATTGGGAAATAATTAGTCCATGCGGCTAAGAAATGAGATTCTCATGCGGCTGTAAAATGAGATTGGAAAATAAATAATCCATGCGGCTGAGGAATGAGATTGGGAAATAATTAATCCATGCGGCTGAGAAATGAGGTTCTCATGCGGCTGTGAAATGAGATTGGAAAATAAATAATCCATGCGGCTGAGAAATGAGATTGGGAAATAATTAATCCATGCGGCTAAGGAATGATATTTTCATGCGGCTGTGAAATGAGATTGGGAAATAAATAATCCATGCGGCTGAGAAATGAGGGACCCATGCGGCTGTGAAATGAGATTGGAAAATAAATAATCCATGCGGCTGAGAAATGAGATTGGAAAATAATTAATCCATGCGGCTGAGAAATGAGGTTCTCATGCGGCTGTGAAATGAGATTGGGAAATAAATAATCCATGTGGCTGAGAAATGGGGGACCCATCTTCTCAGAAAATCCGAGAAGGATGGTCATGGAACCCTTGGCTTCCAAGCTCCATAAAACCTTCACCGTAAGTCCAAATTTGGACTTCCATAGGTCAAAATAGGGTAGAACGAAATTCTCTACAACATGGTACCATCAAAACTTGGAAATAACAACGTTAAATAGATTAAAACCCAAGAAATCTGAAAATACTATAAACTTAGATCTGGAAGAATTTAGCCATATAAATTGAAAATACCAAGCACTAAAGTGTCTTAGAATATTGAGAGGAAGACAATGGAACAACAAAAATGGAGATCCATCAAGAAGCAAGTTGGAACTTGCCTATCTCTTCTAGGTTGGTGGGAGAGTTATGAGGAAGAAGAAGAGTAATGAAGAGAGAAAAAAGGTTTGGGGCTTTAAATGAAGGGGTGGTGGTAGGTGGGGGTTTGTTTCGGTTCATGATGAACCAACATAATTAAACCAATCCAAGCCGAACCTAAAACAAAGCTAAAGCAGATTATAAAAGCAGAAAGTAAAATACAGGAATAAAATGCAGGAATAAAATACAGAAAAATAATTAGCAAAAAATTAAAGAAATTTAAATACAGAACAATACATGATAAATATTAAATGAATACATTCCAGCAGTACATGTATTTAGAATACGTATTCTGGGAACGGGAAGTGACATCTCTACCCTCCTTAGAAAAATTCTGTCCTCAGAATTTCAGATCCAAGCATGATAGAAACGTCAAAGCTAAACTAATCTAAATACAAGTAAATTGAGTAAGCAATCATTCTACAATGATAATAACAAGTAATGTATCTACATCTAACAATCTACAACATTAAGTAATTCTACTCATAAGGTAACAAGCATGAGGAGTTAAGACAATCAAGGTATACAGAAAGAAATATACCTTGTGAGTCAAACAGGTGTGGATACCGTGATCGGATGTCATCCTCATATTCCCACGTTGACTCCCCTAAAGAGTGATGACCCCAAGCAACCCGGACAAGGCAAATTATTCGGTTCTTGAGTATCTTCTCTCTTCGGTCCAAAATAGACACAGGCTGTTCCTCGTAAGACAGGTTGGTACCAACAACCAGCTCAGAATGATCAAGGATATGGCTTGGGTCCGATACATACCTTCGCAACTGAGATACATGAAATAAGTCATGTACCTCTCGTAACGAAGTTGGAAGGGATAAACGATAAGCAACATCGCCTATCCTATCAAGGATAACAAATTGGCCCACGTACCGCGGACTCAACTTCTCGCGAACGCCAAACCTAATGACCCCACGGGTAGGTGAGATCCGCAAGAAAACGTGTTCCCCAACAGAAAACTCTAGCGGCCTACGATGCTGGTCCGCCCAATGACGATGCCGATCCTGTGCAACTCGAAGTCGCTCTCTAATTCCTTTAACCACTTCAACGGTCTGGATAATCATTTCTGGGCCTAGCATCTTTCTCTCCCCGATATCGTCCTACGCTAGCGGCGACCTACACTTCTTACCATATAGTACTTCGAATGGTGCCATCTGGATACTAGCTTGATAGCTGTTGTTGTACGAGAATTCGACTAAGTGCAGGTGGCTCTCCCAAGACCCTCCAAAATCCAGCGTGCAAGCTCGTAACATATCTTCTAAAGTCTGAATTGTTCTTTCTGATTGCCCGTCTGTCTGTGGATGGTAAGCCGTGCTAAATCTTAACTTGGTACCCAAGCTATGATGTAAGCTCTTCAAAAAATGTGATATAAAACGGGTATCTCTGTCTGAAACAATACTGACTGGGACCTCATGCTGCCTGACTATCTGCTGCATATACAATTCTGCCAACTTCTCCGTAGATTGGCCTACTCTAAAAGGAAGAAAATGGGCCACCTTCGTAAGCCGATCTACGATTACCCAAATAGCATCCTTACCACTTGGTGATCTCGGTAAACCGGTCACAAAGTCCATTGTGATATGCTCCCACTTCTATTCCGGGATAGGAAGCGGTTGCAATAATCCAGGTGGTCTCTGCTGCTCTGCCTTCACTTGCTGACATATCAAGCAACGGGAAACGAACCTAGCTATCTCCCTCTTCATCCCGTTCCACCAGAAGTGCTGCTTGATATCTTGGTACATCTTGGTCCCTCCAAGGTCTACAGAATACTGAGAACTGTGAGCTTCTGTCATAACCTCTTGTCTGATATCTCCACTAGGCACACATAGACGTGACCCAAACCAAAGTGTACCATCCTCATGAATCTGCATCTCCTTTCCGAGTCCTGACTCACATTCTGCCCTAAGCTTCTGAATCCTTGGGTCTTGTGCCTGAGCTGCCTTGATCCTGTCTACCAAGTCGGATTGAACTTGTAGACTCGCCAGAACTCCTATATCACTAGGAAGTATAATCTCGATGCCTCTGTGTTGTTAACATAAATGCACTGCCTCTCATGCTGAGAGCATCTGCTACCACATTAGCTTTGCCTGGATGATACTGAAGCTCCACGTCGTAATCCTTTATCAACTCTAACCATCTTCTCTGTCTCATGTTCAGTTCCTTCTGGGTAAAGATGTACTTCAGACTTTTGTGGTCTGTGTACATGTCCACTCGGTCACCATATAAGTAATGCCTCCATAGCTTCAAAGCAAATACTACTGCTGCCAACTCCAAGTCATGAGTTGGATAATTCTTCTCGTGGTCTCGAAGCTGCCTAGATGCATATGCTATCACCTTCCCATGCTGCATGAGGACACATCCAAGTCCTTTACCTGACGCATCACAATAAACGATGAAACCTCCGGGTCCAACTGGCAATGTAAGAATAGGTGCTGATATCAACTTCTGCTTTAGATTCTCAAATGATGCTTGGCATTCTGCCGACCAGATGAATGGCACGTCCTTCCGTGTTAAGCGGGTCATGGGTGCTGAAAGTCTTGCAAAATCTGATACAAACCTTCTGTAATATCCTGCCAATCCCAAGAAACTCCACACATCTGCTATGGTCTTGGGTACTGGCCAACTCTCTACTGCTTCTACCTTCTTGGGATCCACTGCTACCACTACAAAAAAAGTGTCTTTTTGGGACGACACTATATGAAACACTAGTCTAAAAAGTCCTAAAAGTATAATTGTAGGGACGGCTATATTTTTAGTAACAAACAGTTACATTTTTTTGGGACAGATTGTGAAAATGGATCATTATTTAGGACTAATAGAAAGTTCTGTTCCAAATAATACATATTTTCGTCCCAAATAGGACGGCGGGAATATCACACATTTGGCGGCTAATTGCCAAAGTTATGGGGGGAAAGTTTACCTCCACGTGTTCCCATCGTAACCGTTCGATCGGATGGATTAATCCAGACCGTCCATCCCAAAATCATTCACAACTTATTCACCATTGATCAAAACCAACCTAAATATCTCTCTTCGATCAAAATTTTTGGCTGCTACTCCAAGCCCTCTCTCTTCCCCTTATCGCCACTCCGACCCCGAGCCAGGCCTCCGCCACCACCGCCCTCATCTCATCGGCGCCACCACTCCAACCACCTCTCTCTCTCTCTTTCATTCATCACGGTGATAGATTCTGAGAATGACCACTAGGTAAGAAGTTGTTGTTGTTGTTATTCTTCTTCTTCTTCTTCTATTTTTTCAATCGGATCGATCTGATGTTTATTTAGTCTTGATTTTGAATAGGAAAGGGGGTTTTGCTTAGACCATGCAAGGAAGAACTAATTAGGGCTCCATGGGATGAGACCTTACGGTTTGGTTCTGGTAGGAAATTTGGCTAGGGTTCTACCGGCGATGCACTTCTTTTTTCTTCTGTTGTGACTACAGTTTCGATTGTAAGTCTTCTTCTTCTTTTTGTATTTTGCCCTTCAATAAAGCTTGAGTTTTGCATCAGCAAACTTATAATGATGCTTGAAGCGAAGGCTTCATGAACTTGTGTTAAGGTTTTTTGTACTGTATGGAGTATGGGAACTATGTAATATTGGGGTGACAAGAAACTGGTTGTAGTTTTGCTGGTTAAGATAATATTTTGGGTGGAGTATAACTCAGGTGATCTCGAGTTAGAGATCTACCAAAAAATATTTGTTTACCAGTAAGAGTGGTCCCCTTCCAGATTTATCCATTAACAATGCACCTATGCAAGTCGTTGGAAACTGTATCAGTATCGACCGTATCGGTACTGGATCGGGACATGACAAACCGTATCAGTATCGGTTGTATTGGATCGGGTATCAGCCGATACTTTAAACCATGGGCCATGAATAAAAGAAATCAGAAAAGTACTACAGAGTTATACCAAGAATAAGAAACTATTTCTGCCTTTTTTATTGGTATTTCTCTATATTAAGAAGTTGATATTAGAAAACAGAAATGGTCTCACATTTGCATGACACACAATGACAAATACAAATGTATGAAACAAGAATGCACCTGACAAATATATATACCTTTCTCACTTTCACACCAAAGTACTACTTCTTATTCTAATCAATGCAGCAAGAGATGGAGCAGCAAGAGGCCATAACAAGATCTAACCAAAAGGATGGTAATTTTGTGGAATAAATATTTACCAGATTTTCTATTTATCTTACAGTTTATTTAATTACTTATTAATCATTAATGTCTTTTGATCTTGATTAATACAGTAGTGATTGAGTATCATCCTCTACTCCCACATGTGGAGAAGTCAAGTCTTGTGAGTCCCCAGCATTCACATACCACTGGAAATTGAAAGAAATTTAAACAGTATATAATAATTCATTCTTCTCACAACTCTTTTTTACTCTCTTCCTCTTGTTTGTTTTTGTTTCAAAGTTGTTGCTTGTGTGGTTCTCGTTCCTCCTTCTACAAATTATTAAGGTATTATATCAATTTTTAAGTTGAAACCACATAAATTTTGTTGTTTGGATTGTGACACATTATTGTCATTTTGTGTTGTGAATGCAGAATGGCACAAAAGTTTACAGGCCCATGTACTGGGTCATCAACATCCTGCAGGTGTGGTCTATCTCCAACCTTTTAATCCATTTTAATATAGGTTCATTAATTAGCTAGTCCTATCAAGTTTGTGGGGTTTTACTCTTGTTCAACTCACATGGAAACTACTATTAAACGAACAAGGATGAGTTGGCCAGTGTATTATCTAGTACTAATCTAGGTTGAAATCATTGCCAGCTGTCGTTCACATTAATCATGTATGCATCATGCATGGTGACAAATATCAGAGTTCTTAGACAAAATAATGACAATGAGAGGTGCAGAAATAAAAATTATTACTGGGGGTAAACTAGGGTGAACTAGGCTTGGTTTTCGGAATTGAAAGAAAATGGTATGGATTTTTTGCATTTTTTTATCGTAACTCCAATCATTTTTTTTTCGGTATTTGGAAAAGCTAAGAAAATTAGAATGGAAATTGAATCTTTAGAGGAGAAAATGAATCCTTGGGTGGATGGAAAATGAATCCTTAGGTGGATGGAGAGAACAATTTATCCTCTATTTTTCTTTCTTCCTGGATCAATTTTTTTTCTACTTATTTCCTTTGGTATCTAAATACAGTAAATGATAGACTTTTCTTTCCTAATGTTTTGATTATGTGAACCAAACACGACCTATGTAAACTGACTGATATAAATAAAAATAATAATAAAGAAATTATTTTTTTAGACTGTAGCCCCCCTCATGCCCCTACATTATTCTGCCTATGGATGGGATATACCAGGATACATATAAATGTCATTAGATGATCTAAATGTATACTATACAGATATCATGAAAGATGAAATAAACCTGATTTTCTTTTTCTTTTGTTGAAATCTTCTACTATTTAAACCGGTTCCACATTAATATTTGATCAAGTTCATCTTTTGAAGAAGAAAAATGTCATTTGATTAGGCAAATAGCCTAGATACATGCACCAGCTAGTTTCGACTTTGTGGTATAATATCTCAAATTTCAATAAATAAATAAAGAAAATGCATCCTATCAATTATTTCTAGTTCAAGTGTTTGAGATGGAATGTATTTTCTTCGGTGGCCTGGTAGCAGAGCAAGCAGTTGTGAACCCCTTGCCAATGCCTAGACACAAAAGGCCTAGAACTAATGCCAATGCTTTATCTCCTACAGTGAACCCCTTGGCTTTGAACTTTTTCAAAATGATTCCTTCCATGGTTGTTGTTACTTGTGAAGTATTTGTTAGTTTATGGCTGATTTGCTTTTAAGTTATTAGCAGTTTGCTACCTTAAGCTATGGGTTTGTTTTTTGGGTTCAAAAGTTTGTGATACTGATTTGCTAATACGTAGTAGCAATTTGCTAATAAAAAGTATTTAAATTCAAACCTTGTGTATTTAGCCAAAATGAAGGCCGGTGTAGGAATTGGCAGAGAAGTAAACCTTGAGAAGTGCTTAAGAAGCAATCTTCAACAACAGTGCATCAAATATCTCGGACATGTATGTTTTATGTCAAATTGTGATTCTCTTTTAACTCGAACCTTGACATTTGTTGACATACATAGACATCTAATTCTTTCCTTGTGCTACAATCTCAAGTTGGTTATTATGAATTTGCTTTCTATTGCAATCTTATTCTATGTTAAAGTCTGACTTATATATATTGGTTCTATGATATTAGGCACTTTGAGTTCAGTCTTTCTTCATTACTATGTTCCACAACACATCCTCTAATTTGGAGAGAAATTTTCTAATCTCTCTAGCAAGATTTACTTATTATTTTAAGGAGAAGTTGGTTAGTCTTTAAAGACTTGTACAAGATTTCAATAATTTCCATAAAATAATTTCAAGATTAAGTGAATAAGCCATGTTGTTCCCATAAAGAAAGCATCCATCTGTGTATGGGTATTTTCATCTAATCTCTCATGTTTTCTTGTGTCAGGTTTCTTGCACTGTCTTGGCAATGCTTGCTACTCTACCACTTGCTCAACTTTTCTTCTTCCATGTTCTTCTTATTAAAAAAGTAAGTTTCGGTCCTCTAATGAGTTCTGCAGTAGCTTTTTTTTGATATATATATGTATATCTCATGTTTTATAGATATTGTAAGTATTGATCTTGAATAACAATATTCATCTATACACTTAAGATTTTTATGTTTTATTAGTTGGGACAATAATCACATGATTGTTATCTCGCAACCTTGTTGATCTCGAATAATGTCGGAATGGAAAACAACACTTAGTTCATCGATCCTCTATATATTATTATCTCGCAACCTCTCTTTGGCTTCACTCCCCTCCCTCTAGTTAGCAAGCAACCCCCTTAGGAAGCTCCTAAGCTTTTGTTTTTCAATTTGTCTAAATTCATAATGGATACATTGTGGTTGGTAACATCTTTGAATTAACAAAACAAAAAAAAAGGTGATTCGAACCCTTGGATAAACAATAGCCTACATATCAGCTCTAACGTTATGCCTTAAACCACTCGTCATCTCTCTTACAACATCCACAACTGGTTTACCAATTTGGAGTCTCATTTTTGTGTCTCGAGAACGGTCTTGATATCCATGCATGCTTACTTTTTCTCATTTATTGGGTCTAATGTTGTCTTCTACATTGGAGTTGGGATCATGTCTGAACTTGGAGTAGTTTTGGAGATCTAACAGCCTAGGTTTTGAGTTCGGTTGGACAGTTTGGAGCTGCATATAAGTACTAGTTGGGAGACTGTGACCTCAAGGCCGGTTAGGGATGCAGATCGAACGGTATGAACTAAGAGATATAAGGAAGAAGACAAGTAGGAATCGTGGAGGATGACGACGATGAAGGAATAAATATAACAATAACCATTTTTAATTTGATATTTTCAATGAACTTAAAAAAAATAAAAGTAAATTGCTTTTTCGTAGTTATCTTCTTACGTATATAGATTTCTATGAAGTCTTATAGTAAGAGTGATAATATTATAAGACTTCTAAATTTATTTTAAAATTTATGAAATGCGGACTATTTTCATAAGCAGATGTTAAAACAATTAGATGTGCATAATTAATATCTAACTTGCTTTGAAGCAATTCAATAACTCAACACATGCAATTCAATCTGTTCAGATTCCAACTCTTAATTGGTTTGCGTCAATGCTTTATTTTGCCAAACACAACCTTAATCTACTAAATGCATAGTGTTTCAAGTTTCCTAAAGTTTTTTTCTTTGCATTTGAATCCATTTATGCTTTATCAAATTAGAGCTCTGAATTTCTTCAGAGTGGCAGAGTATTTATTTTATTTATTATCTTTCACTAGATTATATATTATAGAGTACATCTTCGACAACAATATATTATGGTACCTATCTTTACATGTTTGAGATTATTCTTTCACTTTGCAAATATCTTGTAGTTAATAGTTTTCCTCTTTGAATAAGGAACTTTATGGTGGGCGCCGGGATGTTTTTATCCCAGACGTGTACTGAATGGACTAGACGTCGAGTTCTTGTCAAGGAATGGGTGGAGGTGCTTTAAAATTTCTTTTGGTTTGCATTAGTTCGATGGAAAGTCAGGAGAGGAGGAAAATGGAAGTTTTTCATGTAAAATGGTTCCATTTGTATAGTATTCGTTTGTCCTTTACTTTCACTCACTTCCTTAGCAACCAAGCATGACCTTTTATGTACTAATGACATGATCTGTACTAGAGTTAGCTCTGAGATTGATGTTTCCTATGTAGATGAAAAATTAGTTGAAGTAAATGACCTTTATCTGGTTGAGGTAAAAGTAGAAGTTTCCTTTAATAAAGACGTTATATTTTATTAGATTCAAACACTTTTTAACTGTCATCTTTACATAGGGAATTGATGTTTTTTGTCATAACATGCCGGAATGTACTGCTTACTTTCTCAGCTTCTTGAATAAGGATTTTATCTGGGAATTTTCAACGAACCTCTGATGGGAAGTTAGCGTACTTGGGTATATTTTCTCCTCACTTTATACAACTCAAATATGATAGCAGGACTTGTAATACTTGCTTTCATAAATGTTTTTTTTACTTAATTAAACTTATAATTTTGGGAGGTCTTTTATTCTTTACTTAAGAATGGAACGAAAAAGTCACCTTTTTTCATAAGCATGTTAGATCTTGTTAAATGTGATAGGCAAGTGTATAATTTTTTTACTAAAAGCACATGGCTTCTCATGTATGTAGTGTGCTTACATCTAGAAGAATCAGGGCTTCTCATATATGAAGTTGTGACTGAACTTAATAGCAAGATAGACTACCCTAGATTCGTAAGAATTTGAATATTCAAGGCCTTTTAGATAAGTTATTACCATGCCCCTTCATTCCTTAATAAAATGTGATTCAGATACACTATAATTCAATTTCAAAGAGCAGCTTACAAATTATTCATCACCCTATCAGAGTGTCGGACCCCTACAACAATACATTATTTCATCTCTTAAAATTAACATGCAGTGGGATGACTATTTCTTTGGGCGGCGATATTCAATTAGATTTGATGTGTTATTTAATTAATTAATTGTCTCCAAATGCACATATAGCATGAAGCATGCTTATCTTAGTTTGATTATGAGCTTGTAGTGATCGTGTTTCCTTATTCCCCAGACTTCAGAAGGACAAAGTTACAAAGGCATTGACATGTTCCTTTTTTCTTTTTTATCATTTAAGGCTTCACATCATCTAAATAGTAAATACATTTGAAGCACTAGAAATTCTTTCAACACTTGTTTCCAGGCTATGCTGTCATTATAAAGTTGGATACTTATACTACAAGTAGTACTTATACCTTCGTAATAAAGTTCTCTATTTATACTGTAAGTAGTAAGCACTAGAAATGATTTGTTCTTGTAAAAGTTTAGATGTGATATTACCTTCAACTCAAGTTTACAACATGTTATTTGGCATATTTGTTTATCTTTTTTTATGAAATTCTCTGAGTTTTCTACAAGAACTAGTTCATGTAGAGTAATGACACATGTAATGTTACTTCAGAGAATGCATCAGTGTAAAAAGGCTTCAAAATGTTATAATCAATGTTTTATTTTTTTAAGGGTCGTCAATCTTTGTTCAAGTTCTTTTGGGATCAGATTATTTCTCTAGCACCTTTTCAGATGGATCTTTGGTGATATTTCAACTGGCACCACAAGTGTGGATTTATTTTACTTCTATGCACAATTAATAATGTATATCATGCTTTTCAATTAAGTAAATCATCTTCTCCATGTTGTGATCATGTGACTTCAAGAATACCATCGTCTCCATGATTACCTTCGCAACTGGAATATGATTTTGGAAGCGACTGACGCATTAAGAAAGAGCGTTAGGAGCAAGAGGCGCGACATAAGAAAGAGATTGAGGCGGTCAAGAATGAGCTTAGGACTGAACTCAAAGAGGAAGTTATTGCAATGATTTTGGAGAATGATGTGTATAATGGTGCAGAATGCTGTGTGTGATGTTATGTTTTGTAACTGATGATGGTGTGTGATGTATTATGTTATATATGGAAATGTTGGTAAATAATGGATTGATTTTGTAGTTGATGGTGTGTGTGATGTATTATGTTTTGGATTTATTTTGAAAATGTTGGCAAAGAATGCTTAATGCTAAGCATTTATGTTGTTTTTCAATTGAACATTAGAGTTATATATGAATTTTTTTTGTCTTCAACCTTGATGTTAAGATTTTTTTGTATGGGAGCTCCGACATCGGAAGATACATCTGAGAACAAGCTTAAGTTTGACACCCCTGATCATATGAATACTGTTATGTGTATTTAATTTGTATATTTTATGGCTGGAAAATGCAAATGGTAATGTCATAAGTGTTACTTTTGGGACAGTTATGTAATTGTCCTAGATATAAACGACATTCTTTTGTAACGCTGGCAAATTTGTTTAGGACGGATGTTATTCGTCACAAACTCTTTTATTTTGGGACCGTTTTGCAAACCGTCGTAAACATGTAATAATTCAAACTCTTTTGGTACGGTTACATTTTTCGACCCTAAAACCAAATTAGGACGGTATTTTTCGTCCTAAAACTTTTTGCCACGCCACCTAATAGCACTGTCACTTACCGTCCTAAAATTCGTCCCAAATCACAATTTAGGACTGATTTGGGTCTTTTTAAGACGGATTTTTGGGGTCCCAGAAAGACACTTTTTTTGTAGTGTACTCCAGCTCCTGATACGATGTGCCCCAAAAATGAAATGTGGTCCGACCAAAACTCACACTTGCTGAGCTTGGCATACAACTGGTTCTCTCTCAGAACCTATAACACCTTCCGGAGGTGGTCTTCATGCTCCTCTTCACTAGTTGAATATACAAGAATGTGGTCGAGAAACACAACGACAAATTGATCCAAGTAAGGCATAAAGATGCGATTCATCAAATCCATAAAGATTGCTGGAGCATTGGTCAAACCAAACGGCATTACTAAGAATTCATAATGTCTATACTTTGACCTGAATGCTGTATTGGGAATGTCCTCCTTCCGAACCTTCACTTGGTGATACCCTGAACGAAGATCTATCTTGGAGAAAACTCTAGCTCTGCTCAACTGATCAAACAAGTCGTCGATCCTGGGTAGTGGGTACTTGTTCTTTACTGTTGCCGCGTTAAGCTTCCTGTAATCGATGCACAATCTGGATGACCCATCCTTCTTCCCCACAAGTACTACTGGTGCTGTCCATGGTGATATGCTAGCTTGGATGAACTTCTTCTTCTTCAGTTCCTCTATGTGCTGACATACCTTGGCCTGCTATGAGTCTGCCATTCTATAAACTCGATCTAATATCGGTTTAGTTCCAGGTGCCAATTCTATACTGAACTCAATATCTCTAACCGGTGGTAGACCTGGAAGTTCTTCGGAAAATACGTCCAGAAACTCTTCAACTACCTTCGGAACTTGAACTTCTTCCATTGCCGTCACTACTCCCTGCTCTGGTCGAGTAGCCACTGATCTGACTAAGGTGAACCTCTTCATGCCTGGAATATCAAAAGATACACTCCCTCTACGATAATCTATTGTCGCATGACTGTCTTTCAGCCAGTCCATGCCTAAGATAACGTCGAAATTTCCAACTGGAAATTCTACCAACCTGGCGGATAAGAAATGCCCGCAAACTACAACGCTACATGCTAGAATAACTCTACTAACTCCTACGAGCCCATTACCAGTGAGTATATTTAACCTCCCTGGCAATGCCTCGAACTCCATTCCTAGTTGTGTGGCAAATTGTACAGATATAAATGAGTGTGATGCTCCCGAATCAAACAATGCTACTGCGGGATAAGAGGCGACGAGAATGTTACCTGCCACAATATCTTTCGATGCCAATGCCTCTTTCAAGGACAGAGTGAATGCCTGCCCTCGACCTCCTTGTTGGTTTCCATGCTGCGGCCTAGCCTGGTGGTGCTGCTGGCCCCTGCCTCGATGGTGCTGGGGTGGTCTATGCTGGTGTTGCTGTATCGGCGGTCCCTGCTGCCGAAACATCTGAGCTTGCATCATGAACGGGTGCTGTGCCAACGGCCTCACTGCTACCGCTGGTCCTCGAGATTGTCCTGCCCCTGGTGCTGGCAGAGCAGGAAACTGTTGTACTGGTCCTCCTGATCTCGAATTCATGGGACATGTGGTAACCCGATGATCTGGGTTTCCACATATCAAACACTGCCCGTTCAATGTCCGACACACATCTCTAGTGTGCCCTACCTTCCCATAATAAGTACAGCCCGCTGGGGGTTGCTGGTTCTTCCTCTGTTGCTGTTGCTGCTGCCTGACTGGTGGTGCTGGCCCTCGCACTGCTACATCGTGAATGCGAATGCCAGGGGACGGTGCTGTTGCTCGGGGCGCTGCTCCACCTCCTCCTTCAATCTGACTGTAGGATCTCTTCTGACCTCCAGTCCTTGCCGTGATCCTCTGAGCGGTGATCTCATGCCTCCGAGTGGCCGTCAATATCTCATCGAAAGTCTGATAATTGTGCCCCTCTATCAACTGCAAGAGTTCAAGATGAAACCCTTGCTGAAATCTCATAGCCCTCTGGCTCTCTGTGGCTACCATCTCCGGGGCGAACCTACTCAATCTGCAGAACTCTACTACGTAAGCATCTACAGTCTTGCCGACCTGCTTGAGGTTGATAAACTTCTGTTGCAGCTCAAACTGTGCCACAACTCCATAGTACTTCGTCTTGAACCTTGCAATAAAATCGTCCCAAGCAACAGGACGCCTGATGCCTACTTCCTCTGATTCCCACCAATCACGTGCGAGATCCTGAAGTAACAACTTCACTTGATCCACACGTTCTTCCGCCGGTACCTTAGCTGCCATCAGAATAGGCTTAATATCCTTAAGCCATGCATCTGCTGAGATGACATCTTCCGTGCCCTCGAAACGACGGGGGTTGTACTTGCAAAACCTGGCTGATGCTCCTGAATCTGGCCTTGCCCCTCTTTCCAAAGCTGTCTGCAACCCTTGGTTGAGTAGTACGTTCTGCTCCTGCAACTGAGCGTGCATACGCTGCTGGGCTAACATCTGGTGTTGCTGAGTAGCCATCATCCCTCTCATGATCTCCAGAAGGGTCGGTGTGTCTACTCCCACAGGGGTAGGTGGAACTGTTGGTGGTGGTGGAACCTCCGGATACTGCGATCCAGCTGCTGCTTCTACTATCACTTCTTCTTGAATAGCCTCTTGGGGTAGTACTGGCCCTTGTTGCTGATCAACCTGGTCAGGTTGTCCATGTTGCCCTTGTTGATGTTGTCCAGCTCTGACAGATGCGGACGAAGTGCCCCTAAAAAGGGACAAGAGAACAATCAAACGACCGGACAGGAAAGATCAATGAAGTCAAAGGATACTGGAATGTCAAGCTAGAGTTGAGAACAACAAATCATGAGATCAAGGGGGAACATGTGTGATTGAGTTATCCTATAAATCAAAACACCCCACAAGTCTGAAATCAGACCTGCATGGGCCACCACTAAAATCTTGTCACGCCCCAGAACCAGAATACTGGAGAGCGGGGGAATGACTCAGCCAGCTACGTATTACGGGTAGATGAATACCGTATAATACGATCAATACTGTCTAAAAGACAAGGGGGTGCATACTACATGAAAGTCTCGCTATGGTCACTTCATATCTATTGTCTCAATCATTCAAACAAGAAACAGTAATAGAGAACATATAAGGTAAAGCAGTAAGGCATCCCAAATGCTTAGTCAAAATGTTCTTGATATCTGGCTTTACTAAACATAGCCAGATGATATAGCAACGTATACACAATTGTTATCAGCTGCAGTCTGACTTAATTACAATTATGTAAAAGTAAATGCAAGACTATCCGACTAACATGTCGGTGCCAAGCGGCAAAATGTAAAGTAATTAACAAAACGAGCGGGGAAGTAAGAAACCCACTCGAGTCCTCTTGCGATCATTCCTCTAGTATTGACCATCTTGGAGGTAGAAGTAAGCTGAGTCCTCGGGGACCGGCTCTAAATCTGGCCATGCAAAACCAGAGAGGTTAGACCTCTAATAGCAAGTACCGCAAGGAAGCACGATATGAGGAATTAAACCAGTGAATAAGCGAATATAATAATAGATCTCTGCTTGCTACTGGGATTCACATAACATCACGACACTTCGAACCAACTTCCCAACCAAACAAGGACAGAAGTTGGCCCGTCATGTCCTAACGCTCTGATCATCTCAGTTAGGTAGCAGAGTAGGTGCAGTACACAAACAAATCAACTTAAATGGCCATCCAACTCCTATGGCTTATTACTGTGAGTCCCAAGTTATCCTGGAATTATGCAATGAGGATTTTTCAGTTCTTACTATGGGCAAACAAGGCTATCTATCCAATCAATCAATTGTGCCAATCATGAATTAGACGAGTTCCAGCGGAACGCCCATCATCAATATACAATAATATAAGCAGATACCGCTCCCTGCTCGTGTGGCAGATTTGCAGTATCTGTGGGAACCAGTCGGCCTGTTGGGCACTAATAGTCCCAAAGAGGGCTGCCATGTAAGAACTCGGGAATCTATTCTCTCCATGCAATCATTATTTTATTTAACTTAGTAGCCTCTACGTTAAGTGAAATCCCATGCCGTGGGTCATGGTCATTCAGAATGAGTAGTTTCGTACAAGTACGATATGCCCAGCTCTATAACGATGCCCGTGCGGTTAGGTTGTAGGTCTTACATAGCGTAATGCAACAATTAAAACTAACCACGAAATAATCATACCTTGACCATAAAGTACACATGCTGCTTTCGTAAAATAAATAAATAAATTGTAGCCTGCATGTATCTATATGCCAATATTCGGGATTGGCCAATCGATTTCAATAGTTCATAGTTGATATGAACGTGTCTTATTCCATTCAATTCAATAAAACGACTAGCCAGTCTCTTAGTTCCAACTAGGAACGCATGTCAATTATAAATTAAGATAACAATCAATGTTAATTAATGCCAAATTCAAAAAATAAAATCCATCTCATGCGGTTGGAAAATAAAAATCTCATGCGGCTGAGAAATGTGGTTGGGAAATAAATAATCCATGCGGCTGAGAAATGAGATTGTGAAATTAATAATCCATGCGGCTGAGAAATGAGATTGAAAAATAAATAATCCATGCGGCTGAGAAATGAGATTGGAAAATAATTAGTCCATGCGGCTGAAAAATGAGATTCTCATGCGGTTGTGAAATGAGATTTGAAAATAAATAATCCATGCGACTGAGGAATGAGATTGGGAAATAATTAATCCATGCGGCTGAGAAATGAGGTTCTCATGCGGCTGTGAAATAAGATTGGGAAATAAATAATCCATGCGGCTGAGAAATGAGATTGAAAAATAATTAATCCATGAGGCTGAGGAATGAGATTCTCATGCGGCTGTGAAATGAGATTGGGAAATAAATAATCCATGCGGCTGAGAAATGAGGGACCCATGCGGCTGTGAAATGAGATTGGGAAATAAATAATCCATGCGGCTGAGAAATGAGATTGAGAAATAATTAATCCATGCGGCTTAGAAATGAGATTCTCATGCGGTTGTGAAATGAGATTGGAAAATAAATAATCCATGCGGCTGAGAAATGAGGGACCCATCTTCTCAGAAAACCTGAGAAGGATGGTCGTGGAACCCTTGGCTTCCAAGCTCCATAAAACCTTCACCGTAAGTCCAAATTTGGACTTCCATAGGTCAAAATAGGGTAAAACGAAATTCTCTACAACATGGAAGCATCAAAACTTAGAAATAACAATGTTAAATAGATCAAAACCCAAGAAATCCGAAAATACTATAAACTTAGATCTAGAAGAATTTAGCCATAGAAATTGAAAATACCAAGCACTAAAGTGTCTTAGATATTGAGAGGAAGACAATGGAACAACAAAAATGGAGATCCATCAAGAAGCAAGTTGGCACTTGCCTATCTCTTCTAGGTTGGTGGGAGAGTTATGAGGAAGAAGAAGAGTAATAAAGAGAGAGAAAGGGTTTGGGGCTTTAAATGAAGGGGTGGTGGTAGGTGGGGGTTTATTTCGGTTCATGATGAACCAACATAATTAAACCAATCCAAGCCGAACCTAAAACAAAGCTAAAGCAGAGTATAAAAGCAGAAAGTAAAATGCAGGAATAAAATGCAGGAATAAAATGCAGAAAAATAATTAGCAAAAAATTGAAGAAATTTAAATACAGAACAATACATGATAAATATTAAATGAATACATTCCAGCAGTACATATATTTAGAATACGTATTCTGGGAACGGGAAGTGACAGAGCCAAAATCCGTCATAGGGCCGATGGTGATCCGATTGCCGAAATCTAATCAAAGGCAACAGGAAGATGCGAGGCCCTCTATGACGCCGATGGTGATCCGATTACCAAAATCCACTCAAAGGCAACCGGAAAATACAAAGTCCCCTGCTGAGCCAATTGTCATCCGTCTTTCCAAGACGAGCCGACAACCAAGTGTCGATCCAACACTCTCAGGCAAGCCAATACCCCAAGCTGAACCCTTGGTTGTAGCACCCAGTTTCTAAAATGAGGGTAATTTTGAAATTTTGTAATTATAATCATTTAATAATGATATTTAAACCATATTACGATTTTTGGTAATTTTTAGTTAATTTAAAAACTATTTAAAACCACGACTTGTGATTTTGATGATTGACTAGTGTAACCCTAGAGTTTGGCTAAGCCTAGAGACTAACCATGACCAAGGGAGCCTGGTCATGTGATTAGGATGACTAATTACAACTTTTTAGCCTAAGGGTATTTTGGTCATTTTGACAATTTTATAAAATTGTAATTTTGATTAATTAAATATTTTGCTAATCTTTTAGTTAAGCCTTAACCTAGAAGCTTAACCTAATATAGATTAGTCTTGAGGTTAGGATCATGGTTAGAACATTCATACTAAGTGCCAAGGTTAGTAATATCTAGATACTTACAAGTAGGGTATTTTCTTCTTAGGATATTTGTGAAAAGAAAGCCTAGAACCAATAGAAGGCTTGGAATTGGGTGGAATGATCTTAGCCACTCATCTATACCTAAACAAACCCTAATTCCCTTAGATGACCAGCCATTAAGTACCCCCCTTCCTATAAAGGATCCTTAAGAAGGCCTTTGTCTCTTTTTACAATTTCTTGAAACCCTACTTTGTTCTTCCCTAATCTCCTCCCATAATATCCAAATTGAGCTTAAATTGAGTCAAATCAATTGCATCATCATCCCCAATAGTAGAGGAGACTTGTGGAGGCTTGCTAGCGAGGTTTGAGGACGTTTGAACCGTAGCAAATCGAGAAAGACGTCAAATCGAGGCTCTTTTCATTGAGGTTTCACCCTCAATAGGTAAAATCCTACAAACACATATAAATTCCCAATTTCTTTCCATAAATGCATCTATTTAGGGTTCCCCTAGGTGTACCCCAAATTTGGTAGGAATTCGTGTCCATTTCGTGTCCGTATCGGATACGTATCAGTGTAATTAAATGGTTGTTTGATGAAATGCTCGAATAGAATAAATTTTACTAATTTCGAAAACTAATTACACAGTAGTGTAGCCATATAGGTAGGGATTAATAATCTTCAACTATGAACACGAGGACACTTGTGTCCGTGTCCAAAACAGGGTCGAACTCGCAGCACGAGACACCGTACGGGGCTCGTGCGGCTGCCCTGCTGCTCGACACTGATAGCGGACACGACACTTAATCTTATGACACAAAAATTTATGTACACGAGGGGGCAATCACTGACATTATGCACACAAAATTTTAGGAGAAATTATCGAGTATTTTGGGAGAAATCGGGGCTGCACCAATTCTCGACTGACTGTGCACACACAAAAATACCCCACTGATACGCGCTTCGCGCATGGACACGTGACTTCGTGGACACGACTCAGGCACTTAGACACCTACCCTGACACCCCACCTAGCTACTGACACGACCACGACACTTGTGGATGGACACACGAGTCCTTAGACTAGTCGACACATGTGCACGATGCTGCCTGTACAGTACTCTGAGACACTATTTCGATTTGATTCTTGGACACCTCGTGTCCATTTGCATGGACACAAATACCCCCCAGGACACGTACTTATAGGAGGAACACTTTGACTACACTAGGTTTGGGTTTTGATTGAGATTTAGTTTCGATTTGGCATCCTTCTTGTCATTTACTGTTTTAAAAACTGAACCTTGATATTATATATGTTATTCCAGTATCTTACCTTGTTGTGGTAGGTAGGACTTGAATCTTTAATATGAATGTTAATGTTAAGGAGTTTCTTGAGAATTCTAGTGAACTAGTTGACATGAGTTTGCATTTGATTTAGGTTTTCACTGACTATAGAATTCGAGTTGTTAATTTACTAGATTTTCGAAATAGGGACCGATGTAGGGATATCATTTATGCATCAAATGATAATTGCATCAGGTTTTGAAGCAGGGGTTTAAGGGTATCAGACATTGGGGTTTTGGAGTTCAGTTTGGACTGAACAGAGGGGGATCAAGGGCTCTCATTGGAATGGGTTAGCATGTTTCAAAACTGAGATGTGGGTTGAGTTTCAAATTTATCTGAGAATTTGAGTTTTGTGGTTGATGTTGGTTTTATAGGTAAATTGGGTTATGTTAAGTGGTAGTATGGTGTTAAATGGAAATTGATTTGAATGTTAGGAAAACTGAGATGTTGGAATCAACAATCGGATCCCTGGGTTACTGTTTTGAACTGGGATTGGCTTGGTTCAGCATATGTTAGCAGTAAAGGAGTGTGAGGAATAGGTTAAGGCATGAGGGAGAGATGGGAGTGTAGTTGGCCATATAGGCCAAGATGTCAGCAGTAGTTTGGCCTTACTTGCATGGCAACGAACAAAAGCAGGCCAATTTACCTTGGCTGGCCTTGTTTGGCCTGAATTGGCTTGGTATAGACTGGAGATTGGGTAATGAGTTGTAATTATAGCATATATTGTTGACAGACTAAATATATAGGTAGTATACATATGAGTTTGGGAGAGGTGGTTCTCAGATTTTTGAAATTGAGTAGAGAGTGTGAGAGAGTGAGTATAGGTAAATAGATAAGAGCATACTTAGATATGTATTAAGTATAAGCCTTGAGTTATTTAGTTATGCCATGATCTATGTATCATATAGATATTAGTATATGTGGTTAGATGAGGTAGAGTATATGGATATAGGTTTTGGTTATGAGAGTATCTATGGGTCATGATGTACATGTGTAGTTTATCATACAAGTGGGTTGATACATATAGTGTTATATGTGCTAGTTAGCCTAGTAGGAATCTTAGTTGAGTTAGCCTATGGTTTAGTTGAGTTAGCCTTAGATAGAGAGACCTATATATTGACCAATAGTCTAGTTTTGACCTCCATTGACCAAGAGTTGACTTTTTGACCAAAGTCAACTACGAGTCAATACTTTACCTAAAATTGACCCAAAATCAAACCAGAGTTGACCAATTGGCTAAAAGTCAACTGTTAGTCAATATTTGCCTAGTTTGACTAGAATTTGACCAAACCCTAAGCAGTTGATCCAGTCTGACCTAGACAGTTGACCAAAGTTGACCAAGAGTTGACTTTGACCTAGTCTGACTTAGAATCATGTATTTGCATTACAGATTTCTATTATTACAATTTGAGTACTTTATAACCTATTTTACTCTAAATAGGACTCTGTGACACCAGTTCAGACATCTATTCATATCAGTCATACAGGGTAACAGGCGAGTACATTCTCTGATAATATTTCTGTTTTATGATATCGTTTTTGTTTCTAGTATTTAGTGTAGATATCCTTGTTCTCTTGACACATTGTTCGTACGAATTAATATTTATCTGGATCCCGTCATAAGATATTATTCCTCTTATATATGGTATGCCTTGTGCAAGTCTTCCTTATTCCTTGTTCATTGTATAGACACGATTCCTGTGAAGGAGAGATACTTCCCAAAGAATACGTGTCATGATGTATCATGACTGGATCCATTATATTAGTCAGGGAAGGGGGTGTTAGCGTAGATATGTGATCAATACCCCACAGTACCAGCATTCTATCACCATGGTATCACCATTATATCACTATAGTATCCTTATTGTATAGTGTTAATCATACACTCACGTATGATTAGCCAGGCCAAACATTGTATCAAGTTCTAAGCCGATCACATGTTGAAACTAGTGCTAAACTCACATAGATAGCAGTTCCATATTTTCGTACATGTTATACACTGTTCTCTTGCCTTATCACATTACAGTTTGATATACCCTACCAGGATGCATGTACGCTCTACTTTACCTAGTATATTCTCTCTATCTACTGCTACATTTTCAATATTGTATAACTAGAACTGTTGTTTGAGATTTTGTACTCGTTTCTGTCTTGACTGGACTTGTTGAAAATATTACAGATGATGATGGTGACTGCCCTACCTTCTGTAGGATACATGAGGGTAACACTCAGGAGCCCGAGGAGCATCTAGCTCAGTAGAGGGTGCTTACTCTAGTCTAGTATTTTTTAGTTTTCAGTTTCTATCAGATTGTTCCGATTGTTAGTTGAGACTTAGTTATATTTCAAGATCAACTTGTATTTATTTATGTTAAACATCTACTTTGTGTGGTGTGATAACTCTATTTATAATTCAGTTTCTTCCTTTTATCTGAAAATATATCGTGCTCTATCTTCCCTAGACTTGTGATTGAGATGTTATATTATACCTCCGTACGGAGATGATATATTTATATCATATTGATGTTAGATGTTATAGACGAACTATACAGTGTTCTACCGCCGACACTGCGGAGTAGGCTGGACGTACCCACGTTCTCGTGCCCCTGATCAGGGTGCGGGTCGTGACACGTTTTTGTGGTGGCCCATGCAGGCCAGAGTCGCAACTAGTACGATTTCATAGTGGTGCTCGACTTAGAGTGCTGCTACAAGCCTGCTGTTAGGATATAGGATTAGGCAGTATAGAGAGTTACTCAATCACTGTTAGGACTGCTTGATAGATTCCTTGGATGACCTTTGAGAATCTCATTATGAATATCTCGAAATTCGATTCCAACAGTTTTGTTTATCTTCCTTGTTTGTTGATGAATTTGATTCTTGGTAATCAAGGTTAATTTGAAATATTCTACTAAGATGAATCGTATGGACTAGGTCGACTTAGTTATGGAATCTAGAATCTTCTATAGTCACATTAGCAAGCATGGTGAGGACATACAGTCTGATTTAGGATATATTTTTCGGGTATGGGAATTTAAGATTTTCGCGGCCAAGCATGCGGCAATGCGAAAATTTTAAATACCATGATTCTAGAGGTATATACCTTAGTCAAGGACTCTGTGAATATCGTAGCCTTGCTTACTAGTATGACGAAGATTCTGATTATCATGATTTTGGACATACGCATATGATTATCAGATTGTATCCCAAGAAGGTTTATAAAATATCATTCTACTTTTTAATTCAGTCGTTTTCAAAAAAAATTGTTGTTTGTTCTTCTTCAATTAACTTAGGAGTAGGAGTAGTTTTAGTTGTTAGTATAATCCTTTGTGTAACTTCTTTTGATATAAATTTTTTCTAAATATAATAAGTTGATGTGTGGCTTCGAGCACATGTCCTTGATGGATGGCTTTTCAGGATACAATCAAATCAAAATGTCTCTGGATGATGAGAAGCATACGTCATTCCGAACACCGATCGACGTGTATTGTTATACAGTCATGCCCTTCGGACTAAAGAACGCCGGTGCTACATATCAACGTGCTATGAGCGTCATCTTCAGAGATTACTTGTATAAGACGGTGGAGTGTTACGTTGACGACATCGCCGTCAAAAGCCGCTCCAAAAATGATCACTTACATGATTTGAGAATAGTGTTCGACCTCATGCGAGTACACAATCTGAAGATGAATCCTACCAAGTCTTTCCTGGGCGTGTCTAGCGGAAAGTTCTTGGGCTTTGTCATTACTTTTCGGGGCATTCACATAGACCCCGATAAAACAAAAGCAATCCTGGAGATGAGTCCACCGAGGAACCTACGTGAACTCCGTAGCCTTCAGGGAAGACTAGCCTACATCAGGAGGTTCATATCTAACCTCTCAGGGCGATATCAACCCTTTCACTCAACTCATGAGGAAAGGTGTCTCTTTCGTATGGAAAGAGGAATGTCAGCGTACCTTTGATGACATTAATGAATACCTGACGAATCCGTAGTTCTGGTAGCCCCGGTCGTCGAAAAGCCCTTCCTGTTCTATGTACGGGAGATGGAATACTCCCTCGGTGCTTTGCTAACACAGAATAATGACACAGGACATGAACAAGTTATTTACTATCTCAGCCGGATGATGGTAGGACCGGAACATAGGTACACCACTGTAGATAAGGAGTGCCTTGCCCTAGTGTTCGCCATTCAGAAAACACGAAACTATGTGACAGGAAAGACCATCCATGTTGTCTCACGAGTTAATCCTCTCAGGGTTCTCATGACCAAACTAGGCACACTCTATTCTCGTCTAGCCACCTGGGCGATACAGTTATCCCCCTACGACATGGTTTTTGTTCCGTAAAAGGCTGTCAAAGGTCAAGCCCTGGCCGACTTCTTAGCAGCCCATCCAGGCTCAGAAACAGCCAGAATTTATGAAGAAATCTCCGACGAAGTTGTCGCCTCAAAGATGACTTCACATGATGCCATTTGGCAAATATTCTTTGACGGTGCTTCAAGAACGGGGCCACAAGGTGATATCGTCGCTGGAGTCGGGGTAGTATGAATTTCTTCCTCTGGACTGGTGGTCAATCAGACATATTCTCTCACAGAACCCTGTTCAAACAACGTAGTCGAATATAACGCTCTAGTCATCGGACTCCAACTCGCAAAAGAGGTAGGGGTCATGTACCTGGAAGCGTATGGCGACTCGTAACTGATCGTTAATCAGATCCGAGGCTCATACGAGGTTTGCAACGAGGACCTGATTCCCTACCATCAGACAGCACTTGCCATCATTGCAACCTTATAGGGGTTCTTTATAGAGCATGTTCCTAGGCTCCAAAATATTAAAGCCGATGCCCTAGCAGGCCTCGCCGCTTCCTTGGCAGTTCCAAATGATGCTCATCATCTAGTCGACGTAATATGCCATGAGCTGGTCTATCCTAAGAACAATGTTCAACTGGGTACGAATTACTTCGCCCAGATAACCAACGACATACAAGACTGGAGATGCCCGCTCATCGACTTTGTAGTCTACGGAATTCTGCCAGAGAATGTGAAGGAAACAACTTCAATCAGAAGGCGCTCTCTCAAATTCTTCTATGATACAGAGACGAAAATGTTATATCGACGATCCTACGATGGGCTACTGTTAAGATGCCTGTCAAATACAGAAGCCAAAGAAGCCTTAGGCGAGGCTCACGATGGCGCTTACGGGGATCACCAACCTGGCCCGAAATTGTAAGATCGTCTCCGTCGGATGGGTTATTACTGGCCTACAATGGTAGCAGATGCAGTTGATTATGTAAAGAAGTGTAAGGCTTGCCAGATCCACGCAGATTTTATACATCTGCCATCCGAATTCTTGCACCCAACAGTGGCCTCTTGGCCATTTGAAGCATTGGGAATGGACATCATTGGGCCAAACACCCCACCGTCGTCTAGGGGCATCGGTTCATACTTGCAATCACCGATTACTTCTCCAAATGGGTGAAAGCTGTTTCGCTTGTAGAGGTAAAGACATCAAACGTGATTAGTTTCATAAAATATCACGTTATCTACCATTTTTGGACTGTCCTGGAGGATTATTCACGACAACGGTCCACAGTTCGTAAGCCATGCTTTCTATCGATTTTGTGACAAGAATCGGATTCAGAACATGGCCTTATAACCCATCGGCTAATGGTCTGGCTGAAGGTTTCAACAAAACCATAATCAAGCTCCTCAAAAAGTTCGTATCTTCAAACAAACGTGACTGGAATGAAAAGTTTGGCGAATGCTTATGGGCGTATCGCACTACGATTCGGACAACTACAGGAAATACACCGTTCTTCTTGGTTTTCGGGAGCGAGGTAGTTCTTCCATTGGAGACTCAGATCCCCTCGCTTCGCGTGGCCCTTACCTACCGATTGATATCGGATGACAACCACCACCGATGGCTACAAGAACTGAAAGCCTTAGACGAGAAGCGTTTATAAGCTCAATAAAGCATAGAGCTCTACCAAGCGCGCATCTCTCGAGCTTTCAGCAAGAAAGTCAAAAAGAGAATATTCTAAGTCGGCGATCTCGTCTTAGCCGTTTGCCGACCAATGGTCATGACTCACAAGACCCCCGGCAAATTCCAGCCTAAATGGGAGGATCCGTTCATTATCGAGACTGTATTCTCCAATGGCACATACCGGCTCGCAAAGCAGAATGGGGACTTGCTCATGATGCCCATAAACGGTAAGTTCCTAAAAAATACTATGTTTAAAATATCCCCATATTGCCTAGAGTGTCAAGTTATGTACATCAGGTACCTCTGAACTTACACGCTGTTCCCTCCGAGGGGACTCATATTGCATCTCTCCGAGTGATAAGTCATGTATATTGATACCTATGAACTTCCGCTCTGATATTTCGATTGTCGTATATCACGTCCATATTATCTCTGATATAGACAATCTCCTAACTTAACACTTGTACCCAGTTCGGGATAAAAGACATGGTGTTAAGACCACAAAACCTATCACATCCATATTACTTTTGTTGGATTTTGTATCAAAATCTATTACTCGCACCACCTGTGCACAGAAGAGTAATAGGTCCACCAAAGATTGTGCCTGATTATCATGTGTCACGTCCATATTACCTCTGATACGATAGTCTCCCGACTTAACACCTGTACCCAGTTCGGGATAAAGACATGGTGTTAAGACCACAAAACCTATCACATCCATATTACCTCTGTTGGGTTTTGTCTCAAAATCTATTACTCGCAGCACCAGTGCGCAGAAGAGTAATAGGTCCACCAAAAGTCCTCCTGTGGGATATCCCGTACAACCACCCCTACATGGTTGTACATTTGATCCTAGAACATCCACGTCCACCTTACCTCTGAGTTGTTCTATACATCCCTACAGAGTTCACTTCTACCATGTCCATACTACCTCTGAGTAGGAAGGCTCTTCCATTTATCCGAACCTATCACATCCTTATTTCTCCTGTTAGGTTTCGTTCCTAATCTATTTACTCGCACCATCGGTGCACAAAAAAGAGTAGTAGGTCCACAAAATATCATTCAAATCTATTTGCTCGTATTTTCAGATGCACAAAAGGGCAATAGGTCCACAAAAAGTCCTCCAGCAGAATATTCTTTATCAAAATGCTGTATTAGGCCCTCTAATACGAGCACCACATATACCACAAGCAAAAAAAAGAGGAGTGAATATATTCTATTTTCAGTTACATTCATAGGACTACATCAGTAGCAAAAAGAAAAGAAAGGAAAATCTAGCAATACATAGTTTGGTCAGTTTGACAGCACTTCGCCTTTACCAAAAAACAGTTTCGTGGCCCTCGAAATAAGTCATGTTTTACTGCTGAGAAGCAAACAAGGCTGTTGAATCTCCAAGGAGCTTCCCAGAGGAGGGCAAATATAGCATGCTTTTCTCCCCTCCGTATTGCAGATACCTTAGCCTCGCTCCTCCAAAAGACCATACCCTCAAAATAACATCCCTGATGGTGGTTTTGCCTACTTGGAGAGCCGTGAAGGCAGGACGTCCATGATGACGCCTGACCACCGTCCAACTCTTCGAGGTATAAAGGTTCTTCCTACCACCTAGGAAAAACTCTTCCGAAGCATGAGGAGTTCTGAGTTGTCTGATATGTATGCCAAATTGGCGCGGAAAAAACTCTTCCAAAGCATGAGAAATTTTGAGCTGTCTGATGTGTGTGTCAGAATGGTGCATTTTCACTCTAACGCCGACACCGGTCCTGGAGAAATTTGCAAGCCAGATCCCTACAAAATATAAAAAAGGTTTATCAGTGAGAAGAAAACAAAGGTCATTCTTCAGCTATGCGGCCTAGCCAAACAACTCATACGGTTCAGTCATGAGGCACTTATGCGGCACAGTCATGAAGTGCTCATACGGCTCAGTCATGAGGCACTTATGCAGTTTATGCAGTTCAGTCATGAAGTGATCATGCGACTCAGTCATGAGGCACTTATGCAGTTTATGCAGTTCAGTCATGAAGTGCTCATACGGCCCAGTCATGAGGCCGGCTCAGTCATGAAGTGCTCATGCGGCTCAGTTATGAGGCACTTATACGGCTCAGTCATGAAGTGCTCATACGAATCAGCCTTGGGGCACTTATGCGGTTCAGGTTCAAATGTGTAACGCTTATGCCGCTCAGCCCATGTAGCCCTATCATACAGAACACATACAGTTCCAATGAGATAGGGCATGCATCGACCAGGCTTAAAGCACAGAGGCGATATATGATAGGCCCACGCATAAAATATGCGATATGGCTATTCAAAATTTTAGTCGTCGTCTTTCCACCGTCCTTACCCTGGATAGGGGGTTACACGTCGGGATGAACGAAAGGAGAGTCCGCTGCTCTCGATGGAGAGGCAATTTCCTTCCCTTTGGCCGCAGCACCAGTCAACTTGGAAGCTTTTGGAGCCATGGCTAAATTGAGACAAAAAGATAAAGACGAAGGAGAAGAAGGTGAAAGAGAAAAATCTCTCTCCAAATGACCCCTATTTATAGAGTTTCTGAAGAGCGTCACTTCGATTCTCGAGATCATTAAAGATAATAACGACGTTTGGAGATTTTATCCCTAGTAACCGTCGGCTTGATCCCGAAAAAAGAATCCAAATCCAAAACCAAATCAAGAAATTAAATACAGCAGTGACAGCTGGCAGACTGGATGGGGTCTCTCTGCGGCTCAAGATCTCTCCGCGGCTCAAAATTTCTCTGTGGCTCAAGATCTCTCTGCGGCTCAAAATTTTCCTGCAGCTCAAGACTCCCTGCAACTTGACATATCTCCATGCTTCTTATTCAAAGTATTCCAAATTTGTAATTTGAAAACTTTGAAAGGGGTCTTGTAGAAGCATAGAAAATATGGGAGTTCATGAGGATCACAATTGGCCGCATGAGTACTTTGGGCCAAACTGGTCCGCGTAAAGAAGAGCCGCATGACAGATTCAGCACCCCATGCGGCCCGTCTGCAACCAGACTGATTTGAGCCACAGATGGAAGATATGTGACCAAGTTGATCAGTCATTCTGATATAGCTGACAAACTCTGTCAAAACTGACAAAAATAACAGCTCTGACACTCTGACAAAAAGATAAGACGTGATCAGACAAAATGTTATGTCAGGGTTCATGTGACTAAATATAGTCATACGGCCAGAAGAATTGCTACCCGGGCCGTATGAACCTTATGCGGCTCAACCTATGCGGCCCTAAAGTCTCTAAGCTTCATGCGGCCAAGGGAGACTGTAACCTAAGCCGTATAAGCTTTATGCGACCTAAAATACAGAATCTATGCGGCTCAAAAATCCTTAAGCTAAGGGAGACTACAACCTAAGCCGCATGAGTCTTATACGGCCCAGCATGGCCGAAGACTGAAAGACTCATACGGCTCAAAATAACTCCAGCAAATTAATCCTATCCTACAACAGGACACGTGGCAGGCTGACCAAGTCTCAACCACCCAGATTTACTGCAACAAAATCCTAACAAATCACTAGCTGGCGGCCAAAGAGAGGGTCTTTACATGCTGATTAACCACGTGGCCATGGGTCATCTATGCGGCTCAAATAGCAGGGTGCCACACCCCCGCAAGAGGCTGGCAACCTACGAAGGGTAATTTCTTCAAGAGCTAAAGGCTGCGTCGGATAGTCCAAGGAGTAAGACAGAGTTGATACACATTTTCGAGCCTCCACCGTCACCCCCCAGAATCAAAAATTAAACAATTGTACTTAGATTGTTTCCTAGTATTTCTTTCTAGGCTTTTCATTGTATAAACGAGTTTGTAATAAATTTTAGTGTTTCTGTAATACCTGTCTTAGATATTTTAATGGCAAATAGCTGCGTGTTTTGTACGCTGCATGTCTGTGCAATTTTTTGTCGTGCACCTGCGCACCGTGCCTCTGCACCGTGCGCGCCATGCACCCGCGCGCTGCACGTCTGTACGATTGTCTACCGTGCGCCTGTATCGTACCTCTGTGCCATGTGCATCGTGCACCCGCACGCTGCACATTTCGTACAATTTTCTGTCGCATATCTGCGTGCCGTGGTCTCGCCCCTGCGTGCCGTGGGCAGTTTTACCCGTGCGCACGATTGGCCTTTTTTTTGCATGTTTAAGCTGTTTTGTTGCTAAAATCTCCTAACTCAAAACACAAAAGTTATATATCTTCGTCTTGGCTTCAAGAATCTTTTTGTTTTACCTTAACTAGAGTTCATATGCGATTGATAGTTTCAATCACAGTTTTGATCTTCTATGCATGTTTTCTGTACTTGGCCTAAATTGCGACGACCCGACTTGGTAATCTTGAGCTAGTAACTTGAACATGAATACGAGAACATGATCCCATCTTGATAATCTTGATAGTGTCCCATCGTGGCACACTCTTGACAAGTATTATTGACATGACAAGTAAACAAGACATGACATGTGTACTCTTGATCGCTGTTGCGACAGCCAATCCTGACTTGCTAAGTATAACTCTTGTCTTGACTCTGTGGTTGATTGTGCCTGTACAAGCTACCTCTCTCGTCTTGCATCATATCTAGGATATGGATTCATGGTTACCATGGTCAGAGATTCATAATGAATCTGACTAGGTTAACGACTAGATTGATCAAGTAGTTCATATAGAGAGATTTCCCAGTTACAGATGATCCTGTTATCCCAGCTACACCTGTGGACTTGTAGCCTACCATCGAGTAGGGCACATTTCCAGCACACTGTCATGTGTTGTACTCTAAGTCATCTAATAATTCTCTTAATTCTTGATAAACTCTTGTAACCTCATCTAGATAACCTGGATAGTCTGTAGGGCTTGTGACTGCGGGAATACCTCATCTATATCTTGTTAGTAACTAGGCCTGTGATAACCCCAATTAGCTAATGATAGCAAGCCATAGGACTTGATTGGTCGTGCCTGAATGATTGTCTCATGATTAACATGGGAATTATATTCCACATCTTGTCTTCTTAATGCATGCTAGTATGATTCTTTAATGCCTTTTAAGTTATTTAATTATCTTCATTCATCAGTTCTTCTATTCATTTTATGCTGGTTTTAGTTCCTAAGTGGAGCCTTCCTTGTGGCACTTGCTCTTTCTGGGTTCTGACCCAACTGGTTTTGTATGGCCAAATTTCGGAGTAGCACCTGAGGATCTACCTGCCTTCCAGCCAGATGGTAAATACCAGGCGTAATCCTGGTAATGAGTGGGTTTCTTATTTTTGCTCTCCCACTCTATTGTAAATTATTTTTGAGGCGTTTAGCCGCCGAGCAAGTGTTGGCTCGTATTGAAACTTAATTTTTGTCTGTCTCACTCTCGTTTCCCGTTATACATATTTTTTAGGATACGTATACGAATTTTTGATATTTGGCAGGTGGGCTGTATTTTGACTTGTTTTGCTTGGCTTAGCCTTGGTTTAATCTTGACTTGATTTTGGTTCAACTTGGTTCAACATTGCTTGGTTTGGTTCATTTTGATTTAAGATGAGAAGGGGTTGATATATAAGTCAACTCCACTCTCTCTCCTCCATAACTTCTTCATTTATTTCTTTTTTCTTTTCCATAACTCCTTCCCACCTACAAAGAAATCCTAGGCAAGTTCAACTTGCTTCATGATGGATCTCAAATTTTATTGTTCCATTATCTTCTCTACTTGATTCTAAGTCTCGTTAGAACTTGACATTTTCGGTTTTGATTGTTGGATTCTTGTAGATCTAAGTTTGTAGCTTTTTTTGATTTTTATTGGTTTTGTTCTCTTAAACTTTGTTATTTCAGAAATCCAATTGTCCTATGTTGTAAAAAATTTGATCCTACCCAATTTAGACCCTTGTAAGTCCCGATTCTGACTTATTTTGAGTGATTTATGCCCGTTTGAGTTTATAGGTTTCCATGAACATTTGGGAGCTGTCTGGAGAAGATGAGTAGAAGGCATGCTGGTGCATGCTGGCTGGCGTATGTTGGCGCATGCTGGCGCATACTGGCGCATCTTGGTGCATGTTGGAGCATGCTGGCGTATATTGGCGCATGCTGGTGCATGTTGGAGCATGCTGGCGCATGCTGGCGCATGCTGACCCATCCTGGTCCTGGTGCCTCTTGGCCCAGGCGCACTCTGCTCGCCCTGGCGCCTCTTGGCCCAGGAGCGCCCTGCTCGTCCTGGCGCTCTTTGGCCCAGCGCCCTTTGGCCCAGCGTCTTTTCGGCCAAGCGCCTTTTGGTCCTGCGCCATCTGGTCCCGCGCCACTTGGTGGCTGGCACCTTTTGGTCCAGCACCTGGCACTTTCCTGGCACCACCTAACCAGTGCCACTTGTTGGCCTAGATACCCCCTTGCCCTTATCCCCATGCATGTTCTCCTAGTTCTTGTTGTATATGCTTGTGATCTTACATGTATCTTATATTTGGCCTAACTTGCGACGACCCAATTTGATAACTTGATACTATTGAACTTGACTTGGACATGAGCTTTGACCTTGACTTGAATATGATAATATGAACCCGTCTTGATAACTCTTGATAAGTGGCCCATCGAAGCATACTCCAGACAAGTACTCTTGACATGACATGTAACCTGACATGACATATATAATATTAAAAGGCTATTGCGACATCTATCCTGACTTGCTAAGTAACTCTTGTCTTGACACCGTAGTTGACTTTCTTGATTGTGCCTGTACAAGCTACCTGTCTCGTCTTGCATCATATCTAGGACATGGATTCCTGGTTACCACAGTCAGGAATTCATAGTGAATCTGACTAGGTTAATGACTAGATTGATCAAGTAGTTCATATAGAGAGATTTTTCCAGTTACAGGCGATCCCGTTATCCTGGCCACACATGAGGGACTTGTAGCCTATCGACGAATATGGCACATTTCCAGCCCACTGTCATGTGGGGCACTTCTTGAAAATATAAGTACTAAAAGTACACCAGTAATGTTGTAACTCTTGTAAATCACCTCGCCTGGATAACCTGGATAGCTATAGGACTTGTGACGATGGGAACATCTCATTGCATTCTTGCTAGTAACTAGGCATGTGATAACCCTAGTTAGCTAATGATAGCAAGCCGTAGGACTTGATTGGCCGTGCCTGAATGCTTGCTCGTAATTAGCATGAGAATTATATTCTATCTCTTAATGCAAACTATTGTTTTATTCTAACCCTGTCTTCTTTTCATTTAAGCATGTTCATTTATTTATTCTTCTATTTATTATCTACTGGTTTTAGTTCCTTAATGAAGCTCCCTTGTGGCACTTGTACTTTCTGGGGTCTGACCCAGCTGGTTTTGTATGGCCAGATTTTGGAGTAATACTCGAGGATCTTCCTGCTTATCAGCCAGATGGTGAACACCAGACGTAATCTTGGCAACGAATGAGTTTCTTATTTTGCTCTCCCATTCTATTGTAAATTATTCTTTTGAGGTATTTAGCCGTCGAGCAAGTGTTAGCTCGTGTTGAAACTAAATTTTTGTTTGCCTAAGGGCTGTAACATGATTGACAAATCCTAGGGTTGATCATGTATGACTGAAACTCTTACTAGTCCTCGCTTTTTGTACGACTAGCTTCATGATCATTTGTATATGAAATGTATGGGATGCCTTACTTTGTATATCTGATGATCTACCGTCGAGTAGGGTACATTTCCAACGTACTGTCGTGTGTTACACCCCCAAGTCACCTAATCTAACTCTTTCAACTTGTGACCGGATAACTTGGATTAAGACTGCAGGGCTTGTGGCTGTTGGAACATCTCGATGCATCTTGTTAGTAACTAATATTGTGATAACCCTAGTTAGTTAAAGTATCAAGCCGTACTCATTGCTTGGCCATGATTGATGGATGGAGTCCCGTCTGGTCTCACCTAGACAAGACCAGTACATGGTTATTTCAGCACATTACTATTTTACTTTACTTTATCGATAATTGGTTAGAGACTAAGTTCTGTTCAGGTGAAGGGTTACAACCCCGGTCCTTGTTTGATTTACGGGTTGTAACTAGGCTACTGAAATAGTCCTTTAGTTATCTTATCGTTTATCGCCTTATTTCTCTAATTCATGTCTTTCGTTAGCATTATGTCTTATGTGCTAATATGCTGGTTTTAGTTCTTAAGTGAAGCCTCATTTGTGGTACTTGCTCTTTCTGGGGTCTGACCTAGCTGGTTTTGTATGGCCAGATTTTGGAGTAGCACCCGAGGATCTTCCAGCCGGATGGTGAACACTAGGCGCAATCCTGGCAACGAGTGGGTTTTATTTTGCTCTCCCACTCTATTGTAAATTATTTTTTGAGGCGTTTAGCCGCCGAGCAAGTGTTAGCTTGTGTTAAATATACATTCCTGTCTGCCTAAGGGATGTAACATGGTTGACAAATCCTAGGGTTGATCATGTATGACTTAAACTCTTGCTAGTCTTCGTATTTTGTATGACTAGCTTCATGATCATCTGAATATGTAACGTATGGGATGCCTTACTTTGTACATCTGATGATCTAACATCTTGTACATTTATTTGCTTGCTTGAGATTGAGACACTAGGCTTGTTCCTGACCATAGAGACTGATAGATTATAGTTTAACCCTCATACAACTAGACAGCCGTGACCGTATTACAAGGTGGGTTGCACTTTGATGTACGTAGTTGGCTGTGTTTGTCCTCCGCTCTCTAGTATTCTGGTTCTGGGATGTGACACTGCCTAAGGGCTGTTACATGATTGATAAATCCCAGGGTTGATCATGTATGACTTAACTTTTGCTAGTCTTTGTATTTTGTATGACTAGCTTCATGATCATCTGAATATATAATGTTTGGGATGCCTTACTTTATATGTTTGATGATCTAACATCTTGTAATAATCATTTGCTTGCTTAAGATTAAGACACTAGGCTTGTTCTTGACCATAAGAGACTGTTGGCATGTAGATAAACTCTCATGCATCTAGACAATCGTGATCGTATTGCGAGGTAGGTTGCACTTCAATGTACGTAGCTGGCTGTTCCTGTCTTCCGCTCTCCAGTATTTTGGTTCTGGGGCATGACACGGTTTAAGTGGTGGCCCATACAGGTCTTATAAATCAAGATGTGTGAGGGTTTTACTAAATAGATGTCTCAATCAGCATTCTTCCTTGATCTCTACTCGTGTTTTCTAATCCTTTTGAATCTTGACCAGATAAGGTGCTTCTATCCTTGATCTATCTTGGTCCTTCCTTATTGTTTCTCATGTTATTTTCTTCAGTGGCATTGTCCTGGTCCTACCAATCAGCCGGATGGAGCACCTCCAGTGAACCAGCAACAGCAAGTGAACCAACAGTAACCTGGGGACCAAGCCAAGCATTCAGTGGGGCAGCAGTATTCTCGAAGATTGACTTGCGGTCAGGGTACCATCAGATCAGAGTCAGAGAGCAAGACATCCCGAAGACAACATTCAGATCTAGATATGGACATTGGGAGTTTCTCGTTATGCTATTCGGAGCGACCAATACGACAGCAGTATTCATGGATCTCATGAATCACATATTCATGCCTTATTTGGATTAGTTTGTGATATTGTTTATAGACGACATCTTAGTCTATAGCAAGAATGAGCAGAGCATGAGGAGCATCTCCGAGTAGTCCTTCAGATTCTCAGAGAGCACCAGTTGTACGCGAAGTTCAGCAAGTACAAAATTTGGCTTGATCGTATTTCATACTTGGGTCATATCATCACTAGAGGTGGAGTGGAACTAGACCCCCAGAAGATAGTAGCTATAGAGTCATGGCCAGTATCCAGTACCGTTGTAGAAGTTCGCACTTTTCTAGGATTGGCGGGCTACTATCGGCAATTTATATCAGACTTCGCTCGGATTTCAGCGTCATTGACGCAGTTGACCCGCAAGGATATGCAGTTTGCTTGGACAACAGAGTGTCTGAGTTCATTCAGGAAGTTGAAGCAAGTATTGATGTTGGCACCCATTCTTACGCTTCCAGATGGGATTGGAGGATTTTTTTAGTTTATTTGGATGCTTCAGACAGAGGGTTAGGATGCGTCTTAATGCAACATGGCAAGGTAGTAGCTTATGCATCACGTCAGCTTCGTGATCATGAAAGGAATTACCCAACCCATGACTTGGAGTTAGCAGCGGTGGTTTTCACACTCAAGCTTTGGAGGCATTAGTTGTATGGAGATCGGTTTGAGATTTTTACCGACCATAAGAGTCTTAAGTATGTGTTTACCCAGAAGGATCTCAACATGCGTCAGAGAAGATGGCTAGAGTTACTAGTGGATTACGACATCAACCTGCAGTATCATCCTAGAAAGGCCAACGTAGTTACAGATGCGTTGAGTAGAAGAGCAAGAGATTATTTTCTAACAGCACAGCCAGAGTTATTAGCAGATCTTCAGAAGATGGGTATAGATATAGTTCTTCCTACCAACTTAGCATTGATGGCCAGTATGCAAGTTTAGTCCAGCATAGTTAAGAGAATTAAGACAGCTCAATCAACGGATTCTAAGCTTCAACGGCTTAGGACAGATTGTGAAGCAGGACGAAGAGCAGAGTTATGCATTCACGAAGATGGCACGTACCGACGCGAAAGGCATCTTTGTTTACCCAGTGGCGACATCAGACAAGAGATCATGACAGAGGCTCACAGTTCACAGTATTCAATTCATCTTGGTGGTACGAAGATGTATCGTAATATCCATCAGCATTTCTGGTAGAATGGCATGAAGAGGGAGATAGCTCGGTTTGTCTCTTGTTGTTTAGTTTGCCAACAAGTTAAAGCTGAACATCAAAGGCCAGCTAGACTTCTTCAACCTTTACCGATCCTA
The DNA here is from genome assembly GCA_029216955.1 of Iris pallida. NCBI lineage: Eukaryota > Viridiplantae > Streptophyta > Magnoliopsida > Asparagales > Iridaceae > Iris > Iris pallida. The sequence continues at coordinate 1,781,545 of JANAVB010024400.1, forward strand.
GAATGGAAATGGAAGCACATTACCATAGATTTTGTGACTGGGTTACCTAAATCTCCAGCTGGGAGATATGCTATATGGTTATAGTTGACCGACTCACGAAAGTAGCTCATTTTCTTTGTTTCAGAATTGGTCAGTCGACGGATCAGCTTACAGAGATGTACCTCAGGAAGATAATCAAATTGCATGGAGTGCCATTCAGTATCGTATCAGACAGAGATTCAAGATTTATGTCGCACTTTTGGCGGAGTCTTCAAGAGAGTTTAGGAACTCGTCTCAAGTTTAGTTAAGCTTATCATCCGCAGATAGATGGTCAGTCAGAGCACACGATTCAAACTCTTGAGGATATGTTACGATCTTGTACACTTGACTTCGGTGGTTCGTAGGAAGATCACCTGCATCTAGTGGAGTTCTCCTACAATAACAGTTTCCAAGCCAGTATCCAGATGGTACCATTTGAGGCACTGTATGGTAGGAAGTGCAGATCACCTTTAGCCTGGGATAATGTAGGCGAGAGGTAGATGCTTGGTCCAGAAATGGTTACTCGTACTATCGAAGTGGTCAGACAAGTTAGAGATCATCTTCGAGTTGCAAAAGATCGTCGGCACCATTGGGCCGATTCTCATCGGCATCCTCTTGAGTTTTCTATCGGCGACCACGTATTCCTTAGGATCTCGTCTACCCGTGGCATCATTCGATTCGGCATGCGGAGAAAGCTTAGTCCTAGGTATATAGGAACGTTTAATATTCTCGAGCGAGTAGGTGATGTGTCCTATCATCTCGCTCTTCTGCCGTCATTACGTGAGGTACATAATATATTCTATGTATCCCAATTGTGACGGTATATCCTGGATTTGAGCCATATTCTTGATCATTCAGAATTGGTTGTTGGTACCAACCTTTCGTATGAAGAAAGGACCGTATCCATATTGGACCGAAGGGAGAAGATACTCAAGAACAAGACTATCAGTTTAGTCCGTGTTGCTTGGGGTCATCACTCTTTGGGTGAGTCAACTTGCGAACGTGAAGATGATATCCGATCGCGATATCCACACCTGTTTGACTCATAAGGTATAATATCTTCCTTATACCTTATGCTTTTAATTTCTTTCTTGCATGAATGATTGCTTGATTATCTGCTAGTCGTAGACTACCTGTAGTTAGTATAGCTTGCCCCGGTACCTCTAACCTCTTGATTAAATTTTGAGGACGAAATTCTTTTAAGGTGGGTAGAGTTGTCACTCCCGTTTTTTGTTATACGTATTTTCAGTATACGTGTACGAATTTCTGACATTTGTCAGCTGACCCGTATTTTGACTTATAATCTTGCTTAACCTTGTCTTGGTTTAATCTTAACTTGGTTTATATTTGGTTTGGTTCAACTTGACTTGACTTGGTTTGGCTTAGTTTGGTTTGGGTTGGTTTGAGATAAAGAGGCTAGGATTGGTATAAAAACCAACTCCTCTCTCTCTCTCCCTCCTCCATTATCACCATTTACTTTTCATATTCTTCTTCTTTATTTACTCCTCCCACCTACTAAGCCCTAGGCAAGTGCAACTTGCTTTATGATGGATCTCAAGTTTTATTGTTTCATTCTCTTACTTGCTTGATTCTAAGCCTCTTTAGAACTTGACATTTTTGGTTTTGATGGATAGATTTTTGTAGATCTAAGTTTTATGACTTTTCTCTTTTTTTGTTTTGATCTTTTAAAGTTTGTTATTTCTGAAATCTAATGGTTCTATGTTGTGAGGAATTTTATTCTACCCAATTTTGGCTTTTGAACCGCTTGATTTCGACTTCGTACGAAGAAGTTATGGCATTTTTCGTGTTCATGAGTTTCCCACACCTTCGGTGCTATCAAGACGATGAACATTTCTGCGCGCTTGCGCGCCATGCACCCGCGCGCTGCACATTTCGTGCGTCATGCATCTGCATAATTTTTTGTCGCGTGCTTGCATGTCGTACCTCTGCGTCCTGCGCGCCGTGCATCCGTGCGCTGCATATTTCGGGCGCGTGCGTCTGTATGGTTTTCTGGCGCACGCCTGCGTGTCGTGCCTCTGCGCCCTGTGCCTCGTGGACCCGCGTGCTGCGTGTTTTACGCACCGCGCGTCTGTACAATTTTCTGTCGCGTGCCTGCGCGCCGTGCACCCCCGCGCTGTACGTTTTGTGCACCGTACGTCTGTGCAATTTTCTGCCGCACGCCTGCACACTGTGGTCTCGCACCTCGCACATCATGGGCAGTTTTACCCACGTGCGCTGTGTGCCCGCGCGTGAATGGCCGTTTTTGCCTATTTAAGTTGTTTCGTTGCTAAAATCTCGTAAAACACATAACATGAAAGTTGTAGATCTTCGTCTTGGCTTCAAAAATCTTCTTGCCACTCACACGATGACATCAACTGTACCTCTGGTCGCACATTAAAGGCCAGTACTGACCTGGTATGTGTGTACGTTTCTTGGGTGTCCATGTTTACTTTCAAGAGACAACTTACATCTTTGTTCATACACATATGTGATTTCTTTAGAGAGTTTAACTTATTCCAGCATGAAGACTTTCGTTTTCTTGTATTGCTACACCATTATGACATGGACCCAAAGCCGAGGTCCAACCTCTTGGTGGTGTCATAACATTATAGCATGAGGTCCCAACCTCTTTGTAATATTGTCCTACTACTCTCTTTCTTTTAGTATTAGGTTATTTCTTTCGGTGCTACGCCGTTGTGACGTGGCCCAAAGCCGAGGTCCCACCTTATGTGGTGTCATGCCGCTATAACATGGGGAACTAGCCCCTTTGTAGTGATCTACTCGTGCTTTCCGACGTGCTTAACAGGAAGCACGGGTAGTACTTTGGGTCATCCCCTCACAGGACTTGCTCTATACAAAGAGCGTAATAGACAACAGAGGTTCCGGGATAAAATCCCAACAATGTCTCCAGGGACTAACTTCTGTACCTAATATTTTCTAAGTCAATGATCCTTCCTTAACCAAAAGTAAGATGTCTAGTAGATTATTCTTGAACTACTAGCATAATAATTTTTGGTGGAATATCAATGACACAATATAAAAACTCCTTCAAGCCCTTTTTTTTGTCTACGACCATCTGGCACTTGAGGCCTTTGGTGAACGGATCCGCTAGATTTTTTTTGATTTTGAACATCAACCACTACAAGATGTCATTTTTCATGCACTCATTCAGTGTTGTGTGATGAAGTCGCACAATTCTCTTTTTATCGTTTAAGAGATCATTTGATGCCACTACTGTAGTCTCTTGGTTGTCGCAGTAGATCGTACAGCCGAAATTTGTACACCAACCAGAGAAAGATCATACATAGGCTTCCGAGGCCATTCTGCTTCATCTGCTGCAGTCGCCAGAGCATAGAACTCAGATTCCATAGATAAGTGAGAGAACAAACTCTGCTTCTTCGACTTCATGATATAGCAGCCTCATCCTTGGAGAAGACATATCCTCATGTGGAACTTTCGGTCTCTTCTTTTGAGTTTCCACTCGCATCATTGAAGCCCTCCACTACAGCTTGGTAATTGTTGTAGTACAATAAAAACTTCTGAGGCCTCTTGAGATATCTCATAACTCTCTTCAGAGCTTTCTAGTATTCTATACCTGGATTACTCGTGAACCGACTCAATATCCCTACGGTAGAAGCAATATTTGGTCTTGTGGCACTCATTGCATATATTAAACTTCCAATGATGCTTTAGTACTCCAACTTCATGGCGCTTTCACCTGGATTTGGTTTCAGCTTCTTGTCACACTTACAAGGAGTATCGATTCCTAGAAGATTCTGATATTCATAGCGTGTGAGCATCTTCTTTACGTAGTAAGCTTGTGATAGAGCAAGCCCAGTTTCCATCTGGATGATCTGTATCCCTAGGATGACATTAACATCTTACATGTCCTTCATACTACACTTGGACGAGAGAAACTTCTTTGTCTCTATGACACATTCTAGATCCGTACCCAGGATTAGCATGTTGTCCACTTTGAGACATAAATAACCCGTCTTCCATCAGCGAACTTGGTATATACACACATATTAGTCTTGCTCACCATGTACCATTTGATCTGATGACTTTATCAAACTTCTCGTGCCACATCTTGGGAGCACGGTTTAGACCGTATAGAGACTTCACCAATTTGCATACCTTGTCTTCAAGACCCTTGATGATAAAACCATCTGATTGCTTCATGTAAATCTCTTCGATCATATCTATATTCATGAATGCTATTTTGACATCCATCTGATGAATCACCAGCTTGTGAATTACACTAATTGCAATCAACATCCTGTTAGTTGTCATCCGTACAATTACAGCATTGTATCAAAATAGTTGATACCCTGCTTCTGAAAAACCATTTAGCTACTAGCCTAGCCTTGAACTTATCAACATTTTCATCGATCTTCATCTTCTTCTTGAAGATCCATTTGTATCCAATGAGTTTTGCTCCTTCATGCAAATTGACCAACACCCTTATGGAGTCAATCTCGTCATTAATTGCCTCCTTCCAGAAAACATCGTCTCTGATCTTCATTGTCTCATCATAGGTAAGCGGATATACTTCCACATGATAGATAAAAAAGTCTTCTTCAAAGTCCTTCGACCTTCTTACTCACAGGTGATGTCTATGCGAGTTCTCGTTCATATATTGCATCTTCAAATGCAGATTCTTCTTGGGCTACAACTTCTTTGGAAGTGCTAGCTTCATGTGTTTACAGTATTCTCCGAATCCGCTAGAACAATGTTCTTGTTCTTGGAGAACTTATTTTCGAAGATACTACTATCGATACCTGAATCCTGCAGTTCATACCACATTAACTCCATGCAGTTCATACCACATCAACTCCATGCCTGAAGTCCAACAAGCACCTAAAGAGATCACCAGGTCCTCAGAGGGACGTAATAAGATACAAAAAACATGCCATATAAACCTATATAAAATGTCACATAGTCATAGATAAAATAAAATATTCTGGATCACAAATGGCCCAGTATTCCATCATAGAAATAGCAGACCACACCTACAACCAAACAAGGACAAGGCGTGGCACATTGTTTCGCGATGTGACACTACCCCATGCCATAATCAGAATGGGTTGTGACAAGATATCAAACAAAAGTCCCAAACCATTCTACTGTGAGGAACAAACCTTCAACGTATAGACACTCTGGCTATATCAGATTGACATAGTCCCCTCTCTAGTCACCAGGGACCTCAAAGCATGACGTTTCTCGAACATCAGAGACCAGTAGGAACAGTAAAGGGGGTCGTCATGCCCGTATCTCTAGCGAAGCTTTCGGGTACAAAAAGGGAAGTGCATACTTAGCCCATATGCTAAGGAACTGTCTTCTCCACCCCATGCACCTATATATATATCGTATCTACGATACTGTACCTCTAATAAATGCCAAATCTCCTATCATATATCTATTTAGCAGTTATACCTAACACATGCACACCGGTGATCGGCCAATACGAAAGTTCCCTCTATATGCTACTCACAACTCACAACATACAACTCGTGGCACATCCTTGACAAGGTTTATGAAAATGCTTACTATACAAAAGGTAGTCCCTTAACTCTAGCTCCATGTGCAAAATTTAAATATAAGCAATGAAAATGTGACTAACACTCTTGCACCATATTTAACTTGGAGGCACACTAAAATAAATTGTAAACAAATAACATAGATGCAACTGGATAAACTAAAAAGTAACTAAACAGTAAATATGTATTAAATATAGCAAGGTATCTTGCCTGGCGGTTGTGAGATGATTTGATGACAACATGCAGGCAAACTCGTCAAGGCAATATAAGCAACAAAGATGGACTTTCGCAAACGTCTCCGTATGATGAAATAAACATCACCAACATTTTCGAAATAAGAAATGTCTAGGATTGACTACCCAGAAGTCCAATTCTAGACACAAGGGCAAAATGATAATTTCAGGTCTAAATAGTATCCGTCTTTGGACCCGGTTTACACCAAAAAGCGTGTCAAATCGTCCGTTGAATCTGATCATGGGCCTACGATACGGCGATCCGGTCAACTGTCACAAATTCGGACCAAATATGGCTCGCAGGACCAGAAAAATATCACGAGTCGACTAGCGCAAGTTTTTTCGTGATGTGACCAGTGTGCTCGAAGTAATCTATAGTTTTGCAAAATCACTGATATGGTGGTTTTCGACGGATACGTCTCGAATTCGTTGCGCACACGCGACCAATTCGAGTTTTGTCAATTCTCGTACGTGCACGAATTCCATATGCACCTTTTGACGCAAGTGGTTCATGACCAAGTCGCCTGGATTGTCGGAACGGACTCCGTATCGGTGTTTTTCAATATTTTAAAATAGTTTTTCTCGCAATTTTGAACTGATTTTAACATAATTTAATAATCTAAAATAAAAACTAAAAATAGGATTTTGTAGCCGTATAGGTTGTGTCACGACCGGATTCCAATAATCTGGGTCTAGTCGGATCATGCCCAGCTTGCACCATTGTAAGACGGTGGCAGTAAGCTGTATCAATCAGTAGCAAATGCAAGAACAACAATCTCTAACGGAATAAAACTTTATTAAATATTTTGGAAGTACAACTAAGAGTCTAAATGAAATAAAGACAAGCAGGAATATTCAATTATCACATTGGTTTATTTATTACAACTTTTAAAGAAAAGAAAGAAACTAAACATAAGGGTGTATCTAGGACTCCTGGTTACTGTCCTGGTTCAGCTAATTCCTCGAAACCCAAGTCAGACCCGTAATAAGAACTATAAGCCAGCTTCTTCTCGTCGCAATCACCTAAAAATATTGTCTCCAGTTAGGAGGGAGCAAGACATACAAATCCATTCCAGCATTTTATTCAATAATTAAAAATGAGACAAGAGGCAGTTTATAACGAAAATATAATTTTCTAGATAATAATAATAAAACAGTTATGCAATAAAACTCTGAGAGCAGAATGATGCAATCTAGCTAACATTAGCGCATAACATCCTGTGGCCGGCTAGGGATGGAGGCAGTAAGTGTTGTAGTAAACACGGTCTGGCTTCGACCCAAGTGGGTTGGGCTTCCGCTATCCACAGTGATACAGTAAGGGGGCTTTGTGTCACGACCCGATCCCAAATAATTGGGTCGAACCGGATCATGCCCAGCCTGCACCGTTGTTGAGACGGCGGCAGTAAGCTGTTCCATTAGCAGTTAACCATACAACAACTTAGGAAAATATACCTAGAAATAATTAGAACACTAGAACATTGATTTGTCATAACATAGGTCCGAATGATATATAAATAAATATTTTTGTTTGATTATAGACTGGTAGGCTACCTTGCTTACGTGTACATCCTAAACCTTCCAGAGAATGGCCATTGACAAGACCAATCCTGCTGGTGATGAGGTGTCATCTCCGGATCATACCCCATCTCCTCAACCAAGTCCAGGGTTTATTCCCTCGCAGCTGATTGAACGTCTCCATAATGCATCTAGTAAAGTTTTTACTACACCGGCGGATCCTACCACTTCTCAAATTGATCTGCATTTCCTTGAGGAAGTACCCATTCCTGATGCTCCACTAGTACCAGCGAACACCTCCCAGATGGTTGCCCTACTTCAAGAAATCTTGGAGTCCCAGAAGGCCCAAGCCGAGGCCCAGCAGAAACAGATTGATATCACGAGAGATGTTATGAAGGATGTCAACGACATAGCCTTAGCTAACGTAAACCGAGTTGGTGCGAAACCTCACCCTAGAAGGAATACCCCTGAATCTAGAAGATATTTGGGTCCCATCAAGTACTCTACTTTTCGGCAGTCTTGTCGTAAGAAGTTTTTGGCTTGTAACTACTGCAAGAGGCATGGTCATCTAGCCGTTAGTTGCCGCAAGAGTTTGGAAAAATGTTTGGCATGTGGATCCGCTGAATATCGGGTAAAGAACTGCCTCTTATCTGTCCATTTTACCATAACACCTATCTCAGCAACACCTGCTACGCTACAACCTAGGGACTCTTTTCCTATCGAGCAAGTCTTGCCTCCTACACTCACTGCAGGAAGGCATGATGCAGACTCGAGAATCACAGAAGAAGATGAAGCAGTTGGAGACTGCTCGTGCAAGAGCCAGAGCCATGAAGACTAGTACCTAGGACTGCTGAATAGCATTTTCTATTTTTATAAGAAGTTGTAACGGGATGTCCTTAGATCAATCATGAGAGTTTTCTCTGTAATTCTCCACATGAATAAAATTCTTAGTTATACCTTTATGGTAGATGTCTTCCCTGATAGTCTTCCCGGATTACCCTAGATCGAGACATAGAATTCACCATTGACCAAGTCCCTGGCTCTTTCCCTATTTCAAAAAGGGACACTTTAGAGTCAACCCGAAGGAGGCCAGAAGATGAAGAACCGGATCAATGAAGGCTCTGGGATTTATCCAAGATGGAACTTCATCCTAGGGAGCATCTGTCTTGTTAGTGCACAAGAAGGACGGAACAGTACGGATGTGCATCGGCTACCGGATGCTGAACAGTATCACCATCAAGAACAAGTACCCTCTGTCCTGGATCGATGAACTATTTGATCAATTGGGCGGAGCCATGGTGTTTTCGAAGATTGATCTAAGATCTCGCTACCATCAGATCAGGGTCAGGAAGGAAGATATTTCCAAGACGGCATTCAACACCAAGTATGGGCAGTTTGAATTCTTGGTCATGTCGTTTGGACTGACGAATGCTCCTACGGTGTTCATGAACCTTATGAAAAAGGTTTTCCATGAATACCTAGATCAAATTGTCGTTGTCTTCATCAATGACAGTCTAATCTATTCAAAGACGGAAGAGGAGCACGAAGACAGTCTGATAACGCGAAGGTCGCAGGTTCGAGACCGGCATGGGCCACCACTAAAAACATGTCACGACCCGATCCCAAATAATTGGGTCGAACCGGATCATGCCCAGCCTGCACCATTGTTGAGACGGCGACAGTAAGCTGTTCCATTAGCAGGTAACCATACAACAACAACTATATTTGTCACAACTTAAATTCGGAAAGGAAACTTTATTAAACTTTGAAATAAAATACAACTGGAAAATGTACTGAAATAAATAACAGAGTTTGAGATAAACAACAATGCTGAAAAAGAAAATCCATCTATCAGCCGGCTCATCGGCCTCAGTCCCAACGTCCTCCAATGGGGACTCTGGCAGCACTACAGGGTACAGAACAGGGTCGTAGTAACTGCTGTATAACAGCTCAGCATCCTCAATGTCCCCTAAAAATGTATCTTCAGTCAGGAGGGAGCAAAGTACAATTCATGCTAATTTTAAACAGTTAAAATGAATAATAGAATCATGCACTTTTAAACAGTTTAGAAATTGAACAGTTTTTTCAGCAGTAAAACAGTATGATTTGAATAGGCAATAAATATGACCGGCTTGGGATGTACAGTTTTATCCTATTGATACGATTCGGCTTATCCCCATGTGTGTGAGGGGTAAGCTAATACAGTTCGAAGTTACAGTTGGCTTTGGTCATAAACATTACTCTACTCTCCTAGTCCCCAATCAGTACAGTAGTTGCAATCAGTACTCTCCGAGAGAGTTTCGTATTTGCATCGTGGTTTAAACTTGCAGTAAAGCGATTATTAAAATAACTGTAAAACTAACACAAACTATACTTGCCTCAAAAATGAACTTGACTGGAGAGGATGAAGACTTCGAGACAGGAATTCAGAATCGTCCTCGAATTCCTACATTCGAGAAATTGACTCAGATTTTAGGTTACCAATCTAGCTACGTTAGTTGAAATCTCTATTTGTGTCCTAATCCAATTTTAATTCTTTAATTAACAAAACACGAAAATACGATTATTTGTGCGTTGATTTAATTCGAGGGAAAGATCGTTTTATACTTTGTATTTGGAAAAAGTCGTCGATACCAGATTAATTGATTAAAACTTTGTATTTTCATAATTTATAAATATAAAACTAATTTCTTATTTAGTGAGAAATACATGATCTTTAATTAATATTACAACTGATAGATTTTAGGTGAGAAAATCTTATTAATTTTTTATACGAAAATACTTTTTTATTCAATTTATTCGAACATTACAAAAACTCGCAAAATCAGCAATAACTAAAATCTACGCTACCAAATACAGTTACAGAACCAACAGCCAGCTGGGCTTATGCCCATTATAATTTATTTACATAAATTGAAATAAGACAGAAACTGCCGTTAGTCCTAAACTTTTAAATAAATTAAATATGAATAAAATTAACTGATAAAAATAAAGATAAAATAATTATTTATTGAGTCTCAGATATGGTCCAATCTTCAACTAGGCTAATGCCTCAACGTCCGGGCGAAGCCGGTTTCGTTTGCACTTAGTCAGGGCCCATTAACCGATACGGTCGTCGCCCAAAATAAATATTAAATAAAATCCTAAAATTTATTTTTAAATTCATTTTTAAAATATTCTAGAATTTACGAAAAAATTCGGCAGCATCTCTTTTGTTTTTTGGTCAACCCAAAAAATGGAAAATATGCCAATAATCTTTCCTGCAAATCCCAAACCAGGGAATCCCCAAAATATATATATAAAATAAACACAACCAATCCACAGATAAATTCGGAACGACCCGAAATAATTTTCGGAAGTCCGAATCCCACCAAAAATGTCACAGAATGCTACCGGAGAAATCCGGAAAGCCAAAATATACCAAAATCCAATTCCAAAAAAGTTCCGAAAATCCAAAATAATCAACAGAACCTTTCCGAAGGTTCCGGAAAAATACGACATCGCTAAAACCGAATTCCCAATGGAATCGGGGACCATTCTCATCACAGACTGTAGAAAATGGGCGGGACAGGGGTTATACCTCGGGTTGCTCGGCTAGAGCTCTCAGATAAAATAATAAAGAAATCCACACGGGCAGCGGAGTCGAATCCACGAGACAGCGGAGTCGAACCGAATCCCCGAGACAGCAATGATGTCACAACGGAGCCGCGGCTAGGAACCGAACGGAGAACAACGTTGGCCGCGCTGTCGGGACAGCGGGACACCGAAAACCCGTGGGTCGGGGTCGCCGGAGAAAACTCGAGAGGGGTCGGCCACGGGAGAAAAAGGACAGGACAACGCGCTGGCTGTGGCGAACGCCGAGGAGCGCTCGGGGACGCATTCGAATGGGGGTGCTGGACAGGAGAGGCCGAGAAAGGCGGCCTCGGCTGGCTCGACGGACAGAAGCGGGCGGCCGGCCGGAGTCCGGCGGCGTCGGCGGCTTGTGGGGCGCGCGGGAGCTGCGGGGGCGCGCCGGGGAGGTGCGCCGCACAGGGGGTCGGGCGCCCTGGCGGGGAGCCGGGGTCCGGGGGTGTGCGACCGTCGGAGATCGGGGCGCGACGAGGGGGCGTTGGGGGAGGGTTGAGTGGAGGGGGTGAAATGAAGGGAAGTTTGGAGGAGATGAGAGCTCGTGAGGGATGTAGAGAGAGAGAGAGAGAGGGGATGGGGAAGCTCGTGAGGGAGAGAGGGAGCTCTCCTGTAAGGAGTTATGGTGGTGATTAATAAACGTGGGGTTGGTAGTGGGTTCAGAGTGTGGGTGTTGATGGAGTAAAAAGGAGTGGATTTAAAGAAGGGGTTAACATGGAGTAAATGTAGGGGAGTAAAATATGGAGAGAGGGGAGAGTAGTACGTGGGGTGTTGGGGGATCTGGTCCAGTTTGGACCAGCTCCAAAGAAAGTATATATCTTTTATTTTTTTTAAAACAAATTAGATTTTAAAAGAAAAGGTTGGGTCCGGGTCTGGGTTTCGGGAGTCGGTTCCGGGCTCGGGTCAGGTCAGCAATCAAAAGTCGTTGTAAATTTTGAAATTAATTTCCAAGCCCATAAATAATAATAATAATAGTAATAATATTATAATACTAATAATACTAATAATAAAAATAATAATTCTTCATACACAAAAACTGGGTTTCACACTTTGACCACATGTGTTAATGCTACTCCCCAATTCCTGAGTCAATGATTCAGTAAACAGTCAGTATGATCCAAGAGGGATCCCGGGAGTCAGGTGTCGATACAGTAGCTCTACTATGCAATAAAATTAATTATTAATTAAAACACAAATTTGGGTAAGTATGAACTTGCATCGGTGTTTCCGATGCCGTAGATGACGACTGGAAGGTATTTTGGGCTAAAATCCGAGGTCTGAACCTACATTAATTGATACTCTATTTTAGAAGTCATTCAAGGATTTTAACTAACCGCTAATGTTTGTAATAATCAATCGTTTCTTTAATTATAAGAAGGTATTTCGGAGGAGTAAGGCTATAATCATTTAATGCCTTAAGTCGCATATATATATATATATATATATATATATATATATATATATATATATATATATATATATATATATATATATATATATATATAAACAATTTTTCTAATAAAGCGATTATTTTAGTAAAATACGAGAAATATTACCTTAAGTTTATTAGTAGACAATAAATGGTTTTTCGTAACTAATACTTAAAATTAGAATTACTTATAAAATACTCGAAAATATTAAATAGTATTTTGTTTATATACTCAACAAAATATTTTAGCAAATATTTTTATTTAATAAGAACAACCATTTTAATAGTGAAAATATGAGAATCATTTATATTAGTAATTAGTGAGAAAATCGTTTAAATTATATGAATAACCTAAAGATTTCTACGGAGAAGCGTTTATTACCTAGAAATCACTTTTGATGATAAAAACCGTTTTCATAGGATAATAATATTTTTCCAAAATAAATAAATAAATAACTGGACTTTTGGCTTAAAAACACTATTCCTATATTAATAAATAGACTTTTGATATAAAACCATTTTGAAACTAATTTAGTACATTATTACGTAAAATTAACGGTAATGATATTAATAACACTAAATCTAAATAACGTTAATCCTACGTTAAACGTAATTAAAATTTTAGTAAACCATTTTAATATTAATAATTAGAACTAATAATTTACTAATTAATATACAAACATTATAACGTGACATGTCACTAAGCAAATTCTAAACGTCACACTAATCTACTATTAGAAATCTATAGCAAATCATAGGGTCGAATTAAGGAAACTAACTAACTAATTATCCCAGAATTGACAGAGCCTTATTCGGTCAATTCCGGTCAGAACAAGAATGGGTTTTGATATTCTGTGAAATAAATAGAAGGTTGAAAGGGGTATACCGGTTGGTTGATGATGGAGTACCGAGGGGAGGCCTGGGACTCAGATCGCACACGAAAATAGCACGCGAAAGGACGCACACGGGCACGCGAAAGGTGCTGGAGCGCGCGCGGAGGCACGCGCGGGTGCTACTGGCGCAAGGGGGCGCCGCTGGCGACGGTCGAGGCGGTCTGCGGAAGGCCGACGGGGAGCCGCTGGCGCAAAAACGAGCGGGCGTGCGCGTCGGTGGTCACGGGTCGCGGGGAGGAGCGCTGGACAGGGGCACGCGAGGCCGAGCTGGCGCTGGCCAGCGGGGGCTGGTCGGACCGGAAGACGGCGCACGGGCTGGAGTCGGCCATAGAGAGGCTCTGGAGGCGACGGTCGGTTGGGGTTTGGTGATGTGGAGTTGGTGTTGGGTTTGAGAGAGAGAAGAGAGAGAGAGAGTTGAGGTGCTGGTGAGGATGAGTGGAAGGGAGTGGGAATGGTGATGGTAGTAGAAGAATTAAGAAAGAGAAATAGGTGGTGGTGGTGGTGGTGATGGTTTAGAGTGTTTTAGGAAAGAAGGAGACGTGTGGGAGAAAAAGGAGGGAGAGTGGCTGAGAGTGTTGTGAGTTAGGGAAAAAGGGAATGTTTTTTTTTCGAAGAGGGTTTTACAGGTTGTCTTCGATGTTGTTCAAGTAGATTTTCAAATGGGTCTCTGGTTCGACAGAAATCAGACCTCAAAGTAGGACCTTTGGGGCAGTTTCTATAATTTAGAAAATCGAGATTTTTCTCGATTTTGGAATTCAATTCGTAACGCGTACATCATGAATAAATTAATTCTAATTGGTGGGAATTGTAGAGGGTTAGGTCGGGTGTATACAAGTGAAATTGGTTTACAAAACGATCGATGAGTACCACGAAACGCT